>JAOBBB020120026.1:0-12984 GCA_025331005.2 Zoanthus gigantus
AGTTTAAAAATACTACCAGGTGATCTCTCCAATAAATGAATAGACCATAAGCAGCAAAATGCGAATAAAAAAAGGTCAAAAATGTCGAACTCTTACAACTCTCGTCTGCACATGTGAAAAATGCGAGGTCGATGGAAATGTCGCCAATGACGTTATCTGGTCAGAAGACTGATACCCTGCTCTCTGTGATTGGCTGCAACAACCAGCCTATTGTTACCTTACCTTACACTTCTAGTGCAACAACCAGCCTATTGTTACCTTACCTTATACTTCTAGCTGAGAAAACAAGTTTATAATTCTGACGCCTCGCAACCTCGGTCTCTTGGCCTCGGTTGCTCGTTGTCAATTATTATTATTACTGTTATTTCAATTATTTTTAGGCACGGCCCCACAACTTGTATAGCTTTAATTTCACATCGTGGATAAATTAAGTTATTGTATTGCATTGCATTTTATTGTATTGCATTGCATTGCACTGCATTGCACTGCATTGCATTGTATTGCATAGCATAGCATTGCATTGCATTGTATTGCATTGCATTGCATTGCACTGCATTGCATTTCATTGTATTGTATTGCATTGTATTGTATTGTTTTGTATTGTATTGTATTGTATTGTATGGTATTGTATTGTATTGTATGGATTACAGGTATTTAGAATGGCCAGCTTTGCCGGCAAAACGTCAAACGCGATATATTCAAGATTTAACTAACGACATGTAATAGTACGCAAAATATTACGAGTTCTCTTGAGTTTCTTGAAGAGCTGGCAGATGATAAACCGTAAGATAACGATTGTAACAGCCTAAGTTTTTTTTTTCGAAATCCTGCAACATTTTACCTGTTGCTTTTAGTGATTAAAGAACAGAATCGAAAAATACACAGAAAACCACACTATATGACGTAAGACAACCAAAAACATAGTATATGGCAAAAGTAGTCTGTTTTCTGTATTTTCTGACTCCTGGGTTTAACTTCGTTTCGGCGTAATTGGCTTACTAACAAATTTCCACACAAAACCTTTTAACGTGAACATGGGCTGCATGTGGTCTTAAATGTTTAGTATTTTTTCTGTGCAAACATTAGAGACCTTTAGATCCGAAAAGTCTCGATTAAAAGATTAGTCTATAGGCCACATTGCACATTTGACAGTAGAGACCTTTAGATCTGAGTACGAGATTTTAAGGCGCTCGCGTGTTTTCCAGCAAACTTCTTGTCGAGAGGACAACTTTTGCTTGAATAAGTGTGCGCGCGCTTGAAATCGTTTTCGTACTCAGATCTAAAGGTCTCTACTGTCAAATGTGCAATATGGCCTATAGACTAATCTTTTCTCAACATTACAGAGCAGGATTCTTTAGATTAGCCTACTCGGCAAAATTATATATTGCTTCATGTCTGAAGGCCAACTTGTATCTAGTTTCTTTACTTTACAGGCTCTTGAGGTCACAAAAGTTGAACTCTAAAATCTTATCCATGAAATGTGATTTAATTATATACCTGTTTTCCTGATTTGGTTTAACGCTATCTATGTGTTATTGGTGTGGAAATTTCTTAGTAATATTAATGTAGAAGAACGAACTTAATTTGGCCTTTAGTTCATCCTTTTAGCTACATTGCCTATACAGTAGAGAAAGCCGGAATTAACGAAAAAATAAAGAATAATATAATCAGAAATAAGGACGTCTGAAAAAAGAAAATAGAATGATAATATGCCTGTTAATTAAAGTTAATTACTATCTCTTTTCTTTCTGTTTACCAGGTAGGACATATTATTAGCCTTGTATGTCATAATATACAATGCATTCTGCATAAAAAATAACTATTTCACTTGTGGAAAATTTTATACCTTAAAATACTTTAATTTGTTTACTTCTTTAACAGCACAATTTTAAAACCTCAATTCCTTTGCACCGAAGTGCGCACTTTTGAAGTTTCTCTGGAACCTTCTTCAACCATGCACTTTTAAATAATAAGGGCTTGGCAAACTCTCGATACTCGAGCGGTAGGTTTATTACAAAACAGTTTTAGTTTCTCCAAGTGCACTTTCGAAGGCAAACAAAACCTCATTGAGCCCATTAATAAGCAGACATAGGCGGAATAATTCCAGAGGATATGCTTGGTTGACAACAAAAAACAATTAACATATCTCGCATTGTTTTGTGGGAGGTAAAATATTGGACTGGCGTTTGGGTTCGCGTGAAGGCTTGTTTATGCACAGTAGAATATAAATGATTAAAGTGTTCATTTACATTTACACGGAGGCAACCATCGTTATCGATTTTTTTTGTGAACTAATTTGTTATGTGTTATAAATGGATCCCATTGCCAAGTTTGCTTATACAGTTTCATTAACTTCTCAGTTAAGGAACTGACATACAAAATTAAGTTAATTTGCGAGATTAATAACAAGATGTTACAAATTAATGCCGGATTGAATTCAGTTCAATTCACCTTGGTGAAGGATCATTATAGGGTGTGCATGAAAAGGGAGTGTGCTTTGATTAACACGCATGTCGTAACATATCGCCTCAAATATATATGTTCCTTCCACGAAACGAAAAATTCCAGCAAACAATAAAAAGTTGAAAAAGCATTTCCCTGAAAGCTGTCAAAAACCTTCATTAAGAATGATATATAAAACGCCCAGTCAGGACAAAAATAATATTTAAATTGGGAAGTATTTAAAACATAATGAAATGATTATGAAAGCTATGGTCTCTTTACGTCATGTTAAACAAAAAAATTGTTTTCTAGTGTCCTAGTGAAAGAAAAACAAAAGATTAATTCTCTGGTCGTATTGAAACCAGACGTTGACAACGTAGGCTCGTAGCTTCGAGATAACGTCCTCGCATATTTATCTAAATGCGGGTTTTGTGTACGTAAACAAAATTAGCAGTGTTGCACCTTTATAGTTTTTATTCCAGACTTTTTTTTCTCTTTTCGTTGAATAATATATAGTCCCACAAGCTGGCGCCTTTATCTCCTTATTAGAGCGGATCTGCGTTGGGTAAATAACACACACATTTACTTTGATACCCTTGCAGCCTTGCAATGTCCCTTTGAAAAAGAATATTGCAACTATTTTGAAAACTATTCCTTAACTTAATAAGAAAACCATTGATAAGGTAAAACTAATTCTTAGTGTAATATTTTAGTAGAGATGTAGGATTATATGTATGAAATGGCTGCATATCGCATGGTTACACAATACCGAGAAAAACTGCACGGTCAAAACATCATAAAGAAATATAAAATTATACATAATGCATGACAGGAAACGAGAAAACCATCGTAAAATTGTCTCTCGTTCAAAGTTTACCGTGTATTACATTCTTACGACTTGTCGTTCCTAGAACTTTTCTCGGAAACAGATATTACAAAAATAAACTACAATAAAAAAAAATAGTAAAATAAACTGTGCGAGGAAGTTCATTGTATACAAAAGATTGGGCAACAAAACATAAAGGAATGTCCACTCGAGATAATTCAAACAAAACTCAGAGATTGTATGTCTCGTACGGAAAGTATATGACATACAGCGAGTGGTCTCGGGTCAGGCCTGGGACCAACTCATCTGAAGCTCCGAACCAAGGTCACTGATTCATTTTCATCTTTTGCTGACAATTTGAGTTGTTCCTTCCTACCACTGAAAAAATGTTAATTAAAAAGGGATTAAGCAACAAATAATTTGTTTTGGTTGAAAAAATATATGTTTTATTTATATATTATTAGAGAATAATTATTATTGAGCAGTAATTGACGTAAAGTACTTGAAAATGACATATTTCAAAACCAAATCAAGTTGCAAACGTCAACACTTGAAAAATTATAAGTGAAAGGAAAAGCGTCATAGTTTACTAGAAAGACAAAATTATTCCGGTCAGATTTTGATATTATAAAACCTGCATCAATACATGGCCATTATTGTCCTTTAGTAGTCCAAGTTACTTTTGGTCAAATATTCAATTTTTACTAGTTCAAAACCCAACATTTATTTTACTTCAGTTCATGAAATATTTGAAAAAACATCTAATTCGGATCATTTACTAGTTTATAGCAGTATAAAAATCGTAAATTTGTCAAACGACAAGCTATTAAGGGAAACGTGTGTGGTTCGACAAGATAAATGACGATTCAGTAGAAACTGATAGAAGTTTCAAACGACAAAAACAGTGTAAGAAACAACTACATAACACAAGGTAAGAAAACAAGAAGAGTAAAGGATTGAAATTTAGCTGGACCAAGATACTTTTCTCTAAACAAACTCTTCCAAAGCTACAGAAGGAAAAAGACTAATACAAAAATGAGTGCTCTATCAGTAGAGGAAGACGAAAATTTTGAACTGCAACCATCGAGATTGAGTGGCGGATTTTCTCACGCTTCTGAATCTAATTTGAATGACTACTCAGATTTCTCTTCAAGGCCGACCCAGAGACCAAGCTCCTTTACAGTGGAACGAGCTGTTGAGGAGGAAGTTCAAAGAGACGAAAGCATACCAGTTTTAAACACAATTTTAAAATGGATATTTGCTGTGTTTCTGTTTTCGGCGATGTTGTTTTGCCTAGTTACAAGCAAAGTTTCACTTCTTCTGATAGGCGTGTATTATAACAATCTCAATGGCAACGAAACTCGCACCATCAATGGAAACCAAAAAAATTACAGTTATAGTAAGGAATCGATATTTATTCTACTGACTATGATAATGATTATACCTCAGCTTTGTTCGTTTCTTTTAAACGGTTTTAAAGCTATAACCAAAAAGAAAGCTCTGCCAGGACCGACAACCATTGCAGCTCTTTGGGTAAGTCATTTTTTACACGCGTTAAAGCGAATTTTACAGGTAAATTAAGAATTACAATTTTTATCTAAGTGCGCATGCATCCTCAACTTTTTCCTTTCTTAAATATTTGTTTAATAAGGAGTTAACTTTTTTATCTTTGTGATTCCCTGTCTTTGACTTTGTAAGATCCTGAGTCACGCGATGCGCTCAGATGTTAAAAGAGCTGCATGTTCTGTAGTTTTCGAACAACTGAGCCTTTGGGGCATAAATTTATAAATGCAGATTTAAACAAATACAATATAGTAAGTAGAATCGAAGTTGCTCGTTTTAACGGTAAAATCGTGAGAAAAGTTTCGTATTTTTTAGCTTTTTTATGGCGTTTTTATAAGGAATGATGACGTACCGGACAAACATGTTTTTCTCATGACTATATTGGTACTTGGCACATATATTCTATAAAAACTACCGGTAATTTTCAACATAATGACAATAGCCTCCAAAAGCTAATTTAAAAGAAAAAAAAAGAATATTCTAACATTTGCTCTTTAATTTATAATTAACAAAATGAATCAGTTTATTTATAAACTAAGAGAACACTTAAAATTAAACAAAACTTAAAATTTTCAAACGAGCTAAGAAATATCTACTTCGTTTTAATTAAACTAAATGTTTCTTTAAAAACTATTTTAGTTATTAATGCAATAAGTGATCTTCTTTTTAATTTTAGGCTCTTTGTAAGACAAAATCACAAGCTATACTGGATGCATCATAGAGTTTGAATCTACCACAGCAATAAACAATAAATTATTAACTAGAAGTTTCTAACAGAAAGTGAAGTGCTGCGAGCTGAAGCGAATGTGTTACATTATGAGACACTGAGAAAAAATGGATCTCATTCTGAAACAAGTAAATTCAGTAGTATTAAAACTTGTATGGCCTGGTGGTCGAAAATGTTTTGTGGAGTCATTTATCATTGTGCTGAAATTTGATCCAAAGAAAACTTGATTTAACAGATTATGAATCGTTTGATTATAACAATAAATATAATTTCAAGCAATTCAAAGCCATAAATGTTGAAATAATTTCATAAGCCGAATCAAAATTATCAAAACTATCTACATAATGATATTCGTGATTGAAAAAGACAATTATTAAAAAGAAAAGTCCAAACTTCAACTAACTTTTAAAACATTAAATCTATTTTACACCTACGGGAACTGACGCTCAAATTGCGAAAACACTTTAAGAATACCAGTATCACATCTCAAGTTGAATGTTTGTTGATCCGTGCTCATTCAAAGCATCCGTGTTTATTGTGGTCGACTTCAAAAGAACCACTTCTCCAAATTTGGAGTTTGTAAGGCTTTAGATCCTATTCACCCTTATTAACCTCGCGGCGTTTCCTTTGTTCATTTTTGTTGAACAGAAAGTAAAAGTATTAGACACAAAGCTTATTTTGAGTGTTTTTTTTTTGGGTCTTACGGATACATCATGTTTTATAAAGTCTATATAGGCAGAGAAAGAAATCGTTATGTGAACTGAAAAAACCTTACCGATAATTTTTTAAGCTAACTCAATTTTATTTTTTAAAATAACTGAATTACACTGAAAATGAACAACTATATCAAATAGATTAAAAACAGAAACTATCTCCCACTACTAAATTCTGTTTTTGACGTCACGGATCAGAAAATAATATGGCAGTTGCTAGCCTCCCATATCGCTCGGTCAAGGTGAACCGAAAGTGAATTTTTAAAACTCTAAGCTCCAACTACGCCATGAAAAGACAATCGTAATCGAATTAGTTTTTAAATTGAAAGAATGGCAATATTGAAAAACGGTGATTTCAGTTCTTCTTTAATTTTACCTGCAGATTATTGTTGGCAGTACAGTGGAAGTTGCTTCCCTCTGCTATCTGACTATTGTTGTGCTGACAGTAATGGATGTAAATCCAGATGTTATGCTACTTTTAATGAACTGCGTGTTCCTCGTCCCTTCCATTTGGCAACTGTTACGAACTCCGATCCTTTCTAAAGGTACCAAAGTTTCGAGATTTCGCTTTTCCATGTTTGCAGCCGCTGTGTTATTCCAGATTGGGGGACTGGTTATGCTGTGTTTGCAGGTACAGTAAGTACTTCATTTGGCACAATTAGCCAGTATCAAAAATACCATAATACTCTTTGTTTGTCCACCAAAAATTTTGCATTAGCCTTGTTGTTTTTATTTTCTCTTGGGACTTACAATGGACTCAAGAGAAACTGGAAACAATGCTTATGCAAAATTTTGGGTGGACAAACAAAGAGTATTATGGTATTTTTGATATTGGCTAATTAAGAGAAAATATTTGAAAACAAGTTTGATAATTGAACGCTTTGACATTATGTTTTAAATATCTCAAATTAAATTAAAACAAACTTGAGGATTTACTCAGTTATATATGCTTGTAATGTGATGTGATATGATGTGATGTCATTCATTCATTTATTCATTCATTCATTCATTCATTTATTCATTCATTCATTCATTCATGATCATTCGTTCATCCATCCTTCCTCCATTTAACCATTCATTCATTGTTTTATTTGCTTGTCTATTTGCTTTTGCTTTTTTTTCTTTTGCAGTGTGTTCATTCTTTATATATTTTTTAAAATAGACTAGTTGTTCTTCCTTCTGAATTTCGAATTGCTTGTTTTTCTTTTTATACTTTATTTTGCCCGCAAAGTCAATCAGTAAGTAAGATGAAGAACAAACTTCGTTTATAGTCTACTTGTTTTCACTTACAATTTTTTGTTTTTGTTTTTTCTTTACCATAGATCAAGGAGTTACATGGAAAAATTGGCATTCCACTTTCCTTGTTCTTGCTTTCGGCAAGCTGGTCACCACAAATGCGAAAACTTCAAACCGAACCTAGAAACAATTATGATGGAAATAAAACTACTGTTGAAGACAGCATGTCCGATTTCGCTACGTTTAATGACCCAACTCAAAAATCTTCCGATGAGAGGGAACGAGCACAACTGAAAGCTACAGCAATATCTAGTTTGATTAAACTTTTAATTACACCATTTGTAGCCGCACTATTTGCAAAGTATTTCAATGTGGTTGATCTCACCAAACTGAAATCCGGCTTTAGTTTGTTGACCATATCAAACACCACATTACCAGAATTTCTTGCTCAGATCTTTGCAAGTCTTGGAGCTTATTGCTTTGGTCTTCTTGCATGGAAGATACGCATGCAACAGATTGCATTCGCATTGCCATTGACTCTTGCAACTCCTATTGCCATGGCACTAACCAAAGTTACTTGGCTGTGCGAACTTCAGAAGAATGACATATTGAAATGCGAAACTACAGGCGAATTGTGGTATACAATAGTAGCTGGGACTCTTTTGTGTTTGGGAGAGTTCTTCTGTAGCGGGTACTACGTGTGGAAAAATCCAGGATTTATCATGGCTGACTCTGTTACAATATTCCGATTCCCATCATATAATGGTTTGTCTATTTTCATTAACTTTAATTGATTGATATTGATTGTAGACATAAATGCAATTCGTCAGAACTTTAAATATCTCGAAATAGGTATTTCATTCACGATTTTTAATAAAAAGGAATTAATCAGACAAAAACGTTTATTTTGTAAATTCAGAGTCTACATTTTTTTATGCTAGCACTGAGCTAAATGCTATCGATCGCCGCCTTTCCAGCATTAAAAAGCAGATTTAACCTAAGTTGTTTTATTCTAAGAAAACTATGCTGAACTCTTAGTATGATAGTTAAGCGGTTAGATTGGTTTAGGGGACACTGTATGGTATGAGTGTTTTGCTTACGAATACACGCGGCAGTCGCACAATGAACAAGCAATTATAATAATGCATTACATTTTTTGTAAAATATGGTAGCGAAGTATGTTATAGCTACATAAATTTAACAGATATATTAATGAGAAACAGGACCGGTCTCTCACTACCAAATTCTGCTTTTGACGTCATTGACCAGAAAATAATATGGTAGTTACCAGCCTCCCAAGCTTGGATAAGTTGAATCCGGAAGTGATTTTTCAAACTTTAAACGTTAATTACACCATAAAAAATCGAAAACAAATTTTTCTTTTGCCATCACAATTAAAATAATAAGCCATAAGGATATCTTATACATACAAAACCCTACAACTGATATACATTTGTGCACTTTAACAAAATTTTTCACGCGTTTGTTTCTGTTTATAGGTGTTCTTCTCGAGCAATACTTGATGTTGAACCGCCGAAACTCTGCCGTTGATGGAGGAAGTGTAAACCACGAGAAACTAGCTCGTAACACCTCTCTGTTTATGTGTACTACAATGTATCATGAGGCAGATTACAAGATAGAACAACTTCTGCATTCGGTTGCAAATCTTGATAGAAACCGTCATATTGTCGATCGCCATTTTGAATCTCACATCTTTTTCGACGCCGACGGTTGTCTGCAAGGTGAAGTGATGAATGAATATGTTTTAACATTATGCTCTCTTCTGGAAAAAACTCTGAGAATCAAATTAGCAAACGTAGTGAAGATAAAGACACCATACGAAATGCAAATGAAATGGATGCTTCCTGGAGGAACAGAACTCACCATTCATTTGAAGGATAATAAGAAGGTAAACAAACAAACTCAATATTTTTGACGGCCCATGTAAAATATAAGAATCAATTGAACCGGATGAAATCTTGGCTAATGAACCTAGTGCAGTGTTATTATTGGGATGCCAAAAGATTCAGTATCTCCATTGAAGGTCTGATGCTGCTCGCATGGTTTTGGCACTAAAATCTCCCCATTCGGGGCCATTGCACTAATTCTCTTTGCCATGCTGACGAATTCTGATTTTCTTGCCGTCTGCAAGGTGAATTTCATCTTCAGTATTTCATTTAGTGACTTCTTTTGCTCGTTGTAATCCCATGTTTATCTAAAAAGCATTTTGTCACTTGCAGGACTGGTAAAAAGCAAGAAACGTTGGAGTCATGATCAAGTGTCGTATATGTCATATATTCTTGATCACCGTGGAGGTAAGGTTTAATTAACACAAAGTTAAAATTTACTTAAAAAGTCTTTCATTCAAGAACACTTCGTGTATCTGTTATTTACTATTCACTTGCAATTATAGCTTTTATTCGATCAAGGCTTTGGAATATCAACTAGGGGGAAAATGTGGTACGATTGAGACCTTTTTGAACTAATATCAAAGGTTTGGTATTTAGGTAAAGTCATTCTTATACTGGGATAGGAGCATAATTTAATTTTATGTTGCTCGACAGTGAGGGACGAAAATTCCTTTATCCTCACAACGGACGCTGGTTTTGAGTTCACACACGAATCAGTAGAAGCTCTCATCGATGGCCTTCTTCACAATCCCAAGATCGGTGCAGTGTGTGGACGCACGCATCCCTTGGGAAACGGCCCGGTAGTGTGGTACCAAATATTTGACTACGCCATCGGCCACTGGCTGCTGAAGGTACGTATCAGTTTGCTAATTTCAGACATTCATATAGAGCTCAGAGATAAAAAAAAAAGCAAACAAAATAATTCATCGAACTTCTTTCAGTTACATGTACCCCATTTTACTAATACAAAACTTTTGCTAGTTTCAGGCCTCTCTGGGGGCAAAATAATATTGTTCGGTGACATTTTGTCTTATTAATTCACCAGCTTTGCAGTTTTTTGCCCCCACAAAGGACTGGGGCGAATAAAATTTTTTATTAGAAAAATAGTGTATTGCTATAGAATGCCATGTATACGTGTTGATGTTAAAAGAAACCAAAGAAAAACATTTTGAAATATGTCATTGATGATGTAAACAACGTTGCAGGTTGCCAACCACGTGTTCGGTTCCGTCTTGTGCTGTCCCGGTTGCTTCAGCGTGTTTCGAACCCAGGCTATCCGCGATGTGTTGCCAATTTACGCCAGCTCTGTTAACAGAGCTTTTGAATTCTTGACCAAAGATATGGGTAATTATCTGTCCCTTTGTAACTAGATACGTCATTTAGACAAAATGAAACGTTCAATCTGCCTTTATCCGTTCAAGTGCAAAGTGTTCACAGTTGAATCATTTTAATTTGTGAACCTAAAATTGTTTTGGCTGTTGATTATATAACGATTATTATATTGAAGAATGGTAAATAAAGTTAGCTTTGAATACTTAAATAATCGATTTTATGTGAAAATTAGTTAACGTTTTGTATAAATCATATTGACATTTTTTATGGTTTCGCAACACAATTTTGATTGTCTTAATTTCGAATTGAATTCTTTTTGCTTTGCAATATTAACGTGAGCAATTCGAGAACATAAAATTTGAGCCAGGTTCATTATTTGCGCATCACTGATTATTCCTTGTTCGTTTTTACCAATTTAATTGCAGGAGAAGACCGCTGGATGTGCACATTGATGGTTCAGAAAGGGTGGCTGTTATCTTACAGCGCAGCTGCACAAGATGTGACGTACTGCCCAGACACGTTTGATGAGTTTTACAAGCAGAGGAGACGATGGATGCCCTCATCTCTTGCTAACCAGGCATTGTTAGTCAGTGAGTGGAAAAAGACGGTTCAAGCTAACGAAAACATTAGCTCTCCTTTTATGATCTTCCAAGTTTTCTTGATGTTGTCTTCTTTAATTGGGTAAGCAACTTGTTTTTAACAACTCTTACTTTTAAAGCTTCTTTCCAAAGGCCGTTTAGCGGAAGAAATCTTCGAATAGAATCATAAGTAGGCTCCATTACATGCCTCTGTTCGGAAAAATGAGCCCGCACTCATCCCGTCGAAGTACCGGCTGGGCGAGTGCTATTTTCTTTGTTGGTTTATCCAATCATATTACTTCCTGCAGATTTTTGTCTGGCAAAGATTGTTGAATAAATTATCACATCAAACAAGAGAGGGGACGATGTGCAGAAGATAAATTTGGCTTTTGAGCGAGTTTTGGATTCCTTTCAAATTCAAAATTAAAAAATCAAAAATTACTTCGTACGTTGAACAGGCTTACATTATAATTAATTCTTTTTTCACTATACACTTTTTAACAGTATTTTACGTCAGATGTTTACAAATGCTGGCGTCAAAAAGCTTTAAAATAGCCAGTATGCAGCCCTTGAAACTCACTTTGTACAATAACGTATTATCATTCAATTCTATTGCTTTCGTTTGTTTGATTTAATAGTGCTTTTTACTGATAAATATTAATAACTTTTGAACACTTTATAAAATGTTTTCTATATTAAACTTTTCCTCATGCATGAATTGTTTTTCTTTGCCTTCTTCTTTGCACGAATTTTTGCTTGCATGATTTATTTTTGGTCCCCCCCCATCACTTTTCTAATGGTGGACCCTTATTCAACCAACGGGGGCTGGAAAATCATTACGTCATAGACAAGGTCAACGGCTCATGCATCCAGCCATCTGTTCGGGCAGTATCAAAGATCGAACCCGCAAGATGGATGAAATTATTTTGAGCCTAAATCATAAGTTGTCCATTTCTTTTTAAGAAGAAACATTCTATTTAGACACCAAAATTATCGTTTGCAACTGTTGTAGTTATATCTTACAAAGCTAAAAGCAACGTAAAAAGACAAAGTGAATCAGATTTCTTTTATAATGTAATATGTAGTATTTCAACCTCTTTCAAATATTAAACCACCATTTTCTGAATTATTTTGGCCCTAAACTTAAATGTCGACGCATTATAGTTTTTTTTTCTAGTTTTTACCAAAGAAATCTAATACCTTGCGTTAAGATAAAAGTCAATAAAGCTTAATTGTAGACTTGTGTTATTCAACTATAAACCAAGCAGCGCTCTACTCAGTCTAATTTGCAGTATTTCTCTTTTTTAGGCCTGCAACTGTGATATTGATCGTAACATATGGACTGAAGATGTCAGGTTCTGTCTTAAAGAATGAAGTGGTTTCTGTTATATTGATAAGTCTTACAACTTTGGCCTTTGGAGTAATATGTCTCTACACAAAACAACAAACGCAGCTACGAGTGGCAAAGCTTCTAACTTTTATCTTTGCCATCATAATGTGCTCTGTTGCCATCGGTGTAGCGGAACAGGTTAGTTCATTAATCACCGTCTGGTCAGCCTAGTTGGTTAGGTGCCGGTCTGTCGTGCGGGAGGCTCGGGTTCGATTCCCGGCCGGACCAACACTCAGGGTCTTAAAATAATTGAGGAGAAGGTGCTGC
>JAOBBB020120123.1:0-18462 GCA_025331005.2 Zoanthus gigantus
CTTTTGTAAGGATTATTGGGCTTTTTTCGGCTTTGAGTTTTCAAGATCACAACTAATTAATATTCATGAAAAAATTGGGACCAGAGAAAAAATTCCGGATAATCGAATAGTCCGGATAATGAGGTCCGGATAATCGACTGTACAAGCTTCAGTGAGAAAGCAAAAGTACCATACAGTGTAGTTGTCAACCAAGAATCAACAAAAGACAACACAATTAATTTCATATTTGAATTGTGTTGACGAGTTTTACACTGTGAGGGCCTGGGTACCAGTTCATAAATTCTCATAACTGTGAGATAAAACCAATTTAGAAAGACAAGCCACATTGTAAATAACAAAATTTCAAAATCTGATTTTGATCAGATCAATAGTCAAGGTTCTACAGGTGTTTTTGAAAATGCTAGATGTTACAAAGAAATGTATGGCTTTCAGACCCTTGTGCAGACTTGTCTGAAAACCATACGTTTCTTTGCAAATTATTGTATTTTAAAACAGCAGTAAATCGTTAACTATTGATCTCATTAACACCAAACTTTGGGATTTTGGTAATTACAGTGTGGTCCTTCTTTCTACATAGGTCTTACTTTGTAATTATGAAAATTAAAGGACTTGTACCGGCAATGTATCGCATTGTATCGACTATGAATGCAATGCCCTTGAACATGGTAAGTAATACATTTCATAATAAGTTTTAAAGACCGTATAAATCTGATATAAAAGTTTTAAAAATAATAAAAAGACGTAAAACACATATTTAAAACTTTAAAACTAAATTTTCGACCACTACCTGTGACCTTCGTCAGAGTTAAAATGTGCACAATGTTTCATCAGGCGAAAAGTTTAAGCATTTTGCTTCACAAAGGCTTTGTAAACCCGAGGGACTTCTTTCCTTTCATTAATAGAAATTTTATCTGCTTCGGAATGCCAAGACTCCAAAAATTGCCTTTGGTCTTTATATTGGTATCAAAGTTGTTTTATCAAGTCATTTTGTCCATTCTCCAGAAGTAGAACAACTTACCCATTAACTTAATTCCACTAAGCCCAAAAGAGAAAAACACAAGTTGAAATAACTCAATAATTCCTGATATTCACAGTTTTTGAAACCAAAGAAGCGCCATTAAGCTGTTACGAGTTAATCCTGTTTAAAAATCGCATTCAGATATTGATTTAGAAATGCATTGATAAAGTTTGGCCTGCTGTGAGTTGAGACAAAAACTTGAATTGATTATCTGTTACTACATTTTGAGTTCTTTGAATCTTAGAACCTTTAATTAGAATATTTTGTTTCTTAAAATTTAAGTTTTTAACAATTATATACATGTATAATTTTTATCTATTATTTTATAGAGGATTAGTATAATTAGTATTAGTATTATTATTATTAGAACCGTAAGTTGATTCCTGATACTGATAGATTTAGGAGTGATTGTTCGGCACTACCCCTTAGCAAAATTTGGATGTAATTTTAAAAAAATTATAAAAAAAAATGCTTTATGAAAGTAGAAAAATGCTTCTTACCGACTTTGCAACACAATGAAAACTAACAAAAACATTAAAAAACAAAATTCAAACGATTCAGCTAAATGTTTTAGTTAATTTGCCAAGATAAGCAATAAACTATATGTTATCTCATTAAACATTTTTTGTTGTTTTCCAATTCGATAGATGTATCATAGGTCTGATAAATTAATTCGCGTAATTATTAATTTGAAATCTTTTCTGTTGAATCTTAAACACAGATTACAGTAAAATGTTAATGTTAAAATTTATATAATAATTTAATATTGAAAACTTATCTTTAAAAAACATTAAATATATTAACACCTTAAATATACATGAAACATACCTTAAATATACATTAAATATAGTAATACCTTTTGGACAATTTTTTCGTTCGAGAATCGTATTTTTTCATCAAAAAATTTTTTATTGATATCTTTTATTAAACTGTGAGCTCGCTGATTTTATCATATGACACTTTACCAGTTATAGTTGTCTACGCCGAGCGGATTTCAAACCAGCTCACAAATACGTTCACGCCACAGCGGGAACTTAACCAGTTTATTTTGAGACAGTGTTTACAAACTTAATTCAAGGACACTAAATCGCTTACTATAACTAAAGGTCCTCAAATCGCTTAATTAATAGCACAAATACCTTAGCTATAGAACTAAAGGTCGTCAAATCGTTAAAATTCAAGTAGTTATTATTTAAATCTTTTAAAATTTGTTTAAAAGTAATGAATATGCTTCTGTTGCTTGCCAGTGCCACTTTTTTTCATTTTTCGAGTCCGTGCGAGTTTTCTTGTGATGCCATGCATAATTAAAAATGTCAATTCTTGCTATCAACGTGGCCTCAGTGCCTCTCAAGACAATGCATTGATTCAGGTTTGAAATTTTTATATCACTTAAGCTTTTACTCAGTGTTAGTGGACATGTTGTTGTGTTTTTCTTCAATTTTTTTTGTTAAAATTAATTCACCCTTAAAATTATTTTGTTGAGCCCGGCGGAGCTAAAATGTTTTTGTTTTGAGGTCAAAAAAATCGCGTTTTTAAAGCTTTCGAACTGTTGTTTTTTTTATCTTCGCTATCTTCGTACAAAAGCTTCATAGGATATTTAGTCAGAAACTCTTAAACAACGTCTTGCCTCGATGCATCAATACACTTCAGAAGAACAGTTAAACTTTCACACGAAATTTGTTCAAGCAAAGATAATTTTTCAATGGACTAGTCTAGAACTGTCAATTAATTCAGACATTCTTTATGTTAAATACAATGACTGAATAAAATTATCTCAAAGTTGTTTTGCTTTTGCGATTTGTTTTTCTCCCACGGAGATTAATAGCGATGCTGAAACCCTTTTAAAAAAAAACAATGATGGACTTTCTATGCCAGTGATTGCGCAATGAGCTCCTTAGACAACATGTTTTGGCTCGCTAGATTTAGAAGAGTTTTTAAACTAACATGACGATTTTGTGCAAATTTCTTTAATTATTATACCAAATTCTCTCCTCGTTGAAACGCGAGAGATCATTGTTTTTAGTTCTTTCTTCTGATCACTCATGAATTTAGTTGAGTTGTCGTTTTTCAATCCAGTGATATAAAAACGTATTAATTGAAACGTTAATTGGTATACTGAAAAAAGTGGCAACGATTTACGGTTTAAATTCTTCTTGCGCCAAAACCCATATTGAATTCTGTATTGCAATGAATGGAGTAACTGAGCCGCTTTAGATTCAAATCCTGTTTTTCAACAAATACATAAAAGAGCATAAGCGCGAAGATTTTGTTTCATAACTTCGTCCATAACAGCGGCGCGCAGCAAACTCGATTACAACTGTCAACTTTATCTTTTCTAAGAGCAATAAAGTAGCAACATTTTTGGGAACTTTTTCTGTGTGATAGCCCCAAAATATAGTGCGCTCATGCGGCAAAAGGAATAAAATCTACTCAGATATTAACCCATAACTCAACTCATGGCTTTTATTAAGGGCCGGGCACTGGGCAGATTGACCGGCTGTGATGTCGGCTTTGCCTGGCTGCTTTCAGCATCTCTGCAACTATAGATTCTTTAAATTTTTTAAGCTTTGCATAAACTTTGCCCGGGTGCCAAATCTAAATGCCCTCCTGCTCCAAACATCAATGAAACTCCTGCCCATGGAAGGTCACAAATAGTCAAAATAAATAGGGTTTGACCAAGTCAGAAAGCTATTTTTTAATGACAAGCTCAATTTTTTTTTCATTTTTTGTTTCAGGTACGAGATAAATGCTTACAAAGAATGGACGGAAGATGTCGGTAGCATCTCACAACAGAACCTTGACAAGCCGTTAATTACTAGGGATGAAAATAGCAACCTGATTAAAGTTAATTTTGACCCTCAGGTACAAATTTGGCGTAAGAGAAATCTTAATCAAAGTTCCTAACGGGACAACTCACGGTTACTTCGCACAAGTAGAACTACAAATCAGAGCAAACTTTTTTATTTTCGAACAAATAATGCGTTAATAATAGCAACCAATTAAACTAGTTTCACACTTTTTTTTATAAGAATCGTACTTTTTTCCGGACCCTCGCGATTCTAAAAAATTTGACATTTTGAGGCTTATATAATTTTTAAATAATTCTTAAATAATACTTTTAAAATAGGTCCTCATTTTGTGGAAAAAATTTGTTCTGTAGGCGAAGAACTAAAGAGAAATCGTCTAGTACTTTAGTCACTTTTGATCGATCAAAAAGGCATTTAAGTTTTCCATAGAAAGTAGCTTTTAAAGAAAGGGGCTAGTATCGTAGTCGTGAAAACGAAAAATGTAGAATTTTTTGTGCGGGTCGAGTGATTGAGCCTCGGTATGATTCTTACTAGCCTTGTGATTCTTATAAACTGGATTCTATATGGAAAAAATTTTCAACAGCCACTTTTCATTCCAGTGGACCTTGTTGCATAATGGCTCTTTCACATTTGACTCTAGGTCAAGCTATAATATTACATTGTTCGCGCATTGTAGAACTGCTTGCAAATTACTTACGTTTACCATTTTCGTTTTAGCTTATTTCTGTCCTTCGTGAAGTGAAATATCTGGGAACTGCTCAAAACGAAACTTTGGAGAGCATTCCTGAGAGCGCTACAGCTATCTATTCAAGAAATGAAACATTCCATAAATACTGTGCCAATTTGGACTTGACTGTAGCTTGGTACAACGAGGTTAGGGAAACACTACTAGAAGTAGAATATCCATTGGTTGAAACACAGCTTAAAGAGATTGACGCCCAGCTAGAACAAGCTGAGAAAACCCTGAACTGGAACAGCGATGGTAAGTACACGATAAAATAGTCAAATAGTCAATAACACAACGATAGTAATCATTACTGTTTCAGCTTTAATATAGTAGTTATTAAATCTAACTTACGACAATTCCTTGTATTTGTTAAGTTTGTGTTTGGTATAAATTTGATGTTTGCAGGATATTTTTTAGTATCGATTCGTACACATGCTTCTTTATAAAATACCTGTCATAGCATTGTAGAAATCAGAGATATCCTTGTAGTTTTAAATTGAATTACTGTGTTTGTTTAAAGAAGGTTCTGTTGCACAGTGAAACAATATACATATTTTTGAAGCATTCATGTGTTTTCCTCTATTCAAAACTTGTGTGTGTAAGCTCTGCTCGCAATTAATTCCTCAACTTTTGCTTCATGGCTCGGCTCTTTGTTGATTCGTATTAGCCACTATTCCTTATTCCATCCAGCGCTCCCGTCCTTGGTCTCGATCCCCGGAGGTCTCCTTCACCCACTAGTAATCACTAGAAAGAGAAGACCGCCTCGACGCAGTGTATGTCTCATCCAAGCTCTATGTCTTCTCTTAATGATGTTTATTATTATCTTTCCTCACCGACACGTCGAAGTAGCTCATTGTTACGCACTTAACTTTACTCCTTACGTTTTTCTTATTTTGCCTTATGTCTTGTCGATCTAAGGATTCAAATTTAGAGAATTCTTGTTATCGTACACATAGGCTTACGAAACTTACCAATGGTTCATTTTTGAAATAGGTGTCTGGGAATACATTGAAAAAACTAGAGACATGGTTCACGATTTGGAAAAACGAGTGCAATCAGCAAAAAGTAACGTTGAGTCCATGAGCCAGTTAATGAGTAAGTGGTCAGATGCTCCTCTTTATGAAAGGAAAGAGGGAAAGAAAGATACTCTGCTTAACTTGGATTCCGAGGTAATGCTTTTTGAATAGCGAGTATTACTTTGAGGTTTAGTGATTTTTGTAAATGTCTTAGTTTATGATTAACATGTTTGTCGAGATATGATTATTGTGCCAGTAGTTTCATCATCATCATCAGCAGCAGCATCTTCGTTTATCGTCCCTAGTTTCCCACTCTTGGAGTTGGACGTGATATGAGTTGCCTCTACTGTTTTCTATCCTCTGCCATATCTTCCCTGATGTTTAATTTCCTCATGTCTTCTTCCACTACTTTACTTCAGGGCTTTTTTGGCCTACCTACTGGCCTTCTACCTTCCACTTCCAGCTCCATCGCTCTCCTAAGTATGCTATTATCATAAAAGAAGTAAATGATAGGAAAAGGCAATAGTTTATTAATATAAACGTTTATAATAGTTTATTTATTTCTATTTGCAAAACATGTTATTATTTACGTACAATACTATTGCTTCCACCCTCAAGATCGTTTTTTCTTATTTATCAATAGCTAACATGTAAACGAGCTCTTAGATATTTTATTGCCTTTTCCTATCATTTATTTCTTTTACGAGAAACATTCATTCATTTTTCCTAAAATCTATCGTCTCCACCTTCACTATGTTTGTTTAATTGAGAAACATTTCCATTTCATGTTCATCTGCTCATTTTCATTTCTTTCGCAAAAGAAATTCAGTATATTTACCCAGTACCTCTTCACCACAATCATGATAGTTATTTTACCCATACAGCCAAACAAAGTACCAAAAGACCAAGACTTTTTAACCAAGCGTTATACCTTGATTGAACAAGCTGGAGAAAAGATCCGCCAACTCATGCAGGTAAACACAAATTGCTTATTTAATTCCTCGATCGTATCGGTTTTGTATTCTCGTTGTTATTAAAGAAGTTGACAAAAATTTTGATAGTGTTGCCTTTTTGGTTTTGCTACAGGAAAATCTCACATTTTTCAAGAGCGATCCGAACACAGACATATGGCGTGCGTACGTCGATTATCTAGACGAGATGGTTCTTGATGGTTTCTTCAACTGTATCCACTGTTCTCTGAGCTTTTTGTTGGAGAATACTGACCCAAAGAATAACTCTTCTCCTCTGTTTGAAGCCAAGCTTGAATTACAACAGCCAGACATGGTTTTTATCCCATCGCTTAGTTTTGGTGTGCCAGAGGGCTTCTATGAGGAGGTGGAAAGCATCGTCAACAATATGTATAAGATGGCCTCTCTTGTTAAACGTTTGGCTATTCGCAATGATTCTGAGCATTATCAGGTATCTTCATTAGGTGTTTAGATTTCATCATGGCGCTCACTATTCCTGGAATTCACGAAAAACTTTTGGAAATTTTAAATTTTCTTCCAGGGCCCTTGAAAACTCCTGTAAAAACAGATAATTAATTTCCCTGTACTCCTGAAAAACTCCTAGAATTTTGTGGAAAGATTTTAATCAGTTTTATAGACAAATCAAAACCTTCAGATGTATCTAACTCATATTGTAATTTTGTATTTTATGTATACTCAGTTTCAGTTGCTGCTACTGTGGCAAAATTGCATGCTGTCGTTTTGTTTTTGCCGAAAGAGAATTTGGGGTTGTGTCCCGGGAAAATAAATTCTTTACCCTGGAAAACCCCTGGATTTTTGTTATCATCAGTTAGTGAACACCATGTTTCATTTTCTTCATATGTTTCTCTTTTTTAAGTTCAAGTTCAAATTCAATTTATTAGCCATATATAAATAAAAATAATACTTACAATGATAATTATAGTTAAGGCTGCACATGGCGAGGAAGAAACCACAGGGCTTATCTACTATGAGCCTCCTCAATACAGATAATAAAGTAGACATATAAAAATATCGAGTGTGGGAATTGCGAATACAAAAATAAATAAAGCAAAACAAGACAAAAGGACAAACATGTTACAAAGCGATACAACTACAAGCCGGTAATGACTCGTAATTACCTAATTTTTAAAAAGAAATTCTTTTTAACATTTTGCTGAACAAACCAATATTCTCACAATACTGAATTTCTTGACAAAGAGAATTAAAAATTTTGGGACCTTAAAAACGTATTGAAAATCATCGAATGTTTGTTCTATATTAAAAGATATAAAAGCAGTTTGAATTTCTCGTATTATAAGGGTGTATACGGTTTGTTAAAGCAAACATATCTCGGAAAGCATCAGGAAGCAAACCCTTTTTAAAGAGAAACATAAACTTAGCAGCTTGAAAGAGATAAATATCATTAAATTTTAAAATATGTTAATCTTTAAAAAGTATATCAGTGTGGGCATCGTAAGAAGTTTTGGATATAATTCTCTGAAAGTAATAAGAACGAATGCTTATATGAATTAATACAAGAAAAAAGTCGGCGAACTTTCTATGACACAAAAAAGTTTAGACTTATAACCTATGAGTAATAAATGTGTTACTGTTCTATCCCAAAAGGCGGATGTGGAGGACATGTTAGATCTTTCTGAGATGAGACAAGACTTAATGGATAGAGTGACGGGAATCATGAACAAAGCCAACGAGTTCCGAGCCTCTTTTGATACATATTCTTACCTATGGCTGGACGATCGACAAGAGTTCATGAGACAGTTTTTGTTATACAACCACGTTCTTACGGCTGAGGAGATTGAGGCACATGCTGATGAAGGAGTACCGGAGTGTCCACCCACCCTAACACAATTCAAAGAACAAGTGAGTGATAAAACTTCTTATTAACCGAGTGCGAGGTCACTACTGTAATTTATGGACCCGTGTTAGTTTTCTTTCCTTCCTTCTTTCTTGCGTTTTTGAAACTTGTCAATCCGTATTGCAAAAGGTTTGCATGTTACGAAAGAATAGACAGAGTTGTTTGTTAAGCTCCTTGTCATGTATGTTATAATTTTTTTCATAGCAAAATTTGTAACTTTTCGTCCAATCATTTTGTATCTCTAGCTGTTTTAGAGAGAAAGGTCGTCATCTCTTTGGATTGGATTTCGAGTCTTGTTGAATTCAATAGACCTTTAAATCCGAGTACAAACAAGATTTCAAGCAAAATCGTCCTCTTGACAACGAGTTTGCATGAAAAAGCACACGCTCCTTGAAATATTTTACTCGTTCCCGTACTCAGATCTAAAGGTCTCTTATGTTTTTTTTTCTTTTGCTACGGCTACTGGATTCAGTATAATTTTAGAGCAACCTCATTTTTGCTTCTTGCTGTCAATTACTCAATAGATAATGAGTAGGTTTTCCAAATATGGTAATTTTGAATAAAAGGCTACTGGTTTCTACAAAGAATAAATAGAAGTTAATAGATTAAATCTATTTGGATTAAAATTTTTATCAATTATTTATATTTTTACAACTTTGTAGAGTATCCGTAACTTGTGTTTGAGTTTATTTCCTACTTTTTTTGCCTATACGTAATCCCTATATCATCCTAATTGGCTTTTACTTGAAGTACAATAACTGGTATTAATCAATCCGGTATTAGGTTAAACGAAAAAACTTCCTTTTTCCTAACACTAAAACATTAAATTGCTTTGAAAATGCAAAATACCGTTCTATAATTTAACATTAGGTTTTAGTCAACACTTACTTTATTACTGTTTCAACAGATTGACACATACGAAAAGTTGTATGATGAAGTTCAAGAGATCGAAGGAACAACAGTGTTTGATACATGGTTTCGTGTCGACATCAGACCTTTCAAGCAAGCTCTACTGAATATAGTAAAGAGATGGAGTTACATGTTTAAACAGCATCTCATTGACCATGTTACAAACAGGTAACGTTTACTTGGTTTTTGTGCTGCTTGTTTAAAAATCAATCTAGTATCAACCGAGTACTTTCGTATGTTTTTGATTTAGACTGTTTATGTATGGAGAAATGTGTTTATTTCAAGTTTCGATGGTATATAACCAGGAAGGGGCCTGCAGAAGTAGTGGTTAATGTTTTAAATTGTAGCCGTTGTAAATCCGTAGCCGTTAATTGTAGCCGCTATAAATCCGTAGCCGAATATCGTAGCCGTTGTATACCCGTAGCCGTATATTGTAGCCGTTGTAAATCCGTAGCCTTAAATTGTAGTCGTTGTAAATCCGTAGCCTTAAATTGTAGTCGTTGTAAATCCGTAGCCTTAAATTGTAGCCGTTGTAAATCCGTAGCCGTAAATTGTAGCCGTTGTAAATCCGTAGCCATATATTGTAGCCGTTAAAATTCATTCCACTTGTATCAGTTATTTTTAACCGTTGCATTTTTATTTAGCATAGTGCTGCTAACTTTAATTTTTTTAAATGTGAAGCAAAATTCTATCTTCCTTTTTCATCTTTGTGAAGTTTTTCGCTTTGAATATCCATTTGAATCAAATTCTCACAGTTTGAGCGATCTCGCTGTATTCATCAAAGTAGCAGATGTTGGTCTAACACAGAACGTTGAAGAGGGTGATTACAATGGTTTGGTAGCTGTCATGGGCCATTTAATGGCGGTTAAAGACAGGCAATCAGTAACGGATGAAATGTTTGAGCCTCTGAAACAAACAATTGAACTACTGAAGGTTTACGGCCAGGAAATGCCAGAAGAAGTTCACACACAACTTCAGGTAAATGGATTTTAACTGAAAACAGCATTATACACTTAATGACTGTTCACGAGGAAAACATCCGTTTTTTTTTTCTCGAGAATCTCGATATTTCCTGAGACAAAGTTGAGAATTCGGGCATTACCCCTTACTAAATCTATCATACAATACCGTCCAGCGGTATTTTAACATCTACCCGCGGGATTGACCTGCGGTCCCGTCCCGTCGACCCGTATCGCGTAAAGCACGGGCTTTTACCCTCGGGTTTTAGAGAGCGTTAATGTAGTTCGTAAGTGTTATCTATTTTTGATAATTACACTGAAAAAAGTGCAGAAAGCCCGACTAGTCCAACTTAGTCTCTGGGTGGAGTCCAAAATTGTGAGAAAAATACTTACTCTAGAGTTTTAAATCAGTATTGGTCATTTAGGTCGTGTGTTGAGTGAGAGAGAATAAAGCGAAGTGAAAAAAGAAAGAGGGAGTACCGTAAAACTATTTGTTCGATCTACCAGGAACTGCCAGAACACTGGAATAACACCAAGAAGATTGCTGTGACAGTCAAACAACAAGTAGCACCATTGCAAGCTTCAGAGGTAGCAATCATCCGCCGCAAGTGTGGACAGTTTGATGTAAGTTCTTATGAATTTGTTTGTGCTCTTGTACCTCAAATGGCTACAAAATGCTGGGGAAGCGGGTGGGGGGACTGGGAATTGGAAAATAATCTTGATATTAGTAAGCGGGGATTCTTGAAACAAAAAACATCGATTAAGACATGTTAATTTATCATTGACAATATTAATAAGCGTGTGTTGGGGGGGGGTAGGGGCGTTGGAAAATAATCTTGAAACTAGCGTACGGAGGTTGGGAAATACTGTTGAATTTATTAAGCGGGAAATGAGAAAACATCTGTTGAGAAATGTTAATTTATCATTGACACTACTGCATAGCAAACAATCTGCTTCTAGCAACTACAAATTGTTTTTTTTCTCTAGCAAAGTAAACTTCATTTCCCCTGAAAATCTTAATTCGCTAAAAACTTAGAAGCTGAGAAACTTAATGTTGGCTGCTCGAAAATAAAAACATGGATGAGCGGGAGAAACGATTATTCGCGGCCCGAGAGCTAACCTTCCCCCAAAACGAAGTTGAATAGTGGTGGATATATATCAGACGCGAAGCGTTGAGGTATATATCTAGCTCTAGGAATCGTTCCTGAGGGGATAGTTGTTTTAGTATTTACCAAAGTAACAGGATAAAAGTGCAATTTACTTTCAAAGAAACAATACAATGTAAACCTTTTTGCTATTTTTAGCACGCTCGCGTTCTGTCATTTTGACTTCCGCCTCAAAATCAACTAATAGTTTTGAATATCGCGAGTTACGGGAGCCAATCAGAGCTCGCGAAAATGGGTATCGGTTACTTTGGTAAATACTAATACTATTGTTGCATGGGAAAAACCAAAACTCGCAAATCCATAACGTTATCATATTTTTTTTGAAGTTCACGGTCAGCTAACAGAATTCATTTCACCTGTTTGTGTAGATCAAACAGCACGAGTTTCGTGAGGATTTCCGAAAAACAGCACCATTCCAGTTTAATTCTGAAGACATATATTCACGTCTCGATAAGGTACGTATGAGTGACGTAAACATTTACTGGGTAGTAGAACGAGAGCCTGTTTTGACTGGGCTGGGTTGGTCAGCGGATGGTTTATTTCCACACTGTGTAAACCCAGAATTCAAGCAGCAATTTCTTCTTTAAGAAACGTTTGCATTTCTAAACTTCATGTGATACCGTTTAGAATTGCCTTGTTAAAAAAAAGAGTTGTTAATTCCAAAATTACAACTCAAACCTCCTCTCTGTTAAATGAAACTAGACCTGTTACACAGGATTTACGCGTGCCAGTATACTATACAATAATTTGTCATACAGAAATTAAGCTACAAAGGCAGGAATAAATCACTCTACTTAACTGAATGGTAAATAATGATACAATTTTGCATTCAAAAAAAATCTTAAAGTTGTTGATAATTGCTGCCAAAAAAGATTTCTTTTAAAATTCTTGAGCCAATTTTGGGCATGATATGCAAGTTTTTTAAAACATTACATGTAGATAGGTTCCAAGTTCCAGGTGGTCCAATGCAGGTTGAAGGTGTATATTTCCAGGGGGTACGAAGGCATGTTCTCTAGGAAATTTTGAAAATTTAACGCGGAAAGTTTTCGCACCAAAATGCTCAAAGGTCCGTATCACCACGTGCATACACTTCGACGCGTGCTTCGCTAACGAACAAGTACGAAAAATGAAATGAAAAGACTGTCAGTAAACATGCCTTGGATGTACCATTAGGATTTGGCAGCTGTGTTCTAAGAGCTAATGATCGAGAGCATTCGTTCTTTTTTGAATACCATTTTAAAATTAAGTTTGGCAACATAAAGATTTGATGGTAAATGCCTTAAGTCAATGTATGTGCAGGTTTTTCTATCAGCTGACAGGTTACTTGGGTCGTAGGCATGTACTGCTAATCATTGAACACTTGGCCACCGCTATTGAGGAGTGTTTCATTTGTTAGCTAGTTTTGCCATTTAGAGAAATGAATTGTTTTACAGTTTCGTGAAACATATCATTGTGCGTTTCTATTTACATGCACAAAATTATACCCTTTTCACAATTTCCGGCTTGATGTTGTTATAAAATATATTCTTGTAAAAAAAGAAGGTAAAATTCAAGCAATTAGGATTTTTTGCCGCCTCTCATGGCTGAATAGTCGCAAATAAAATCGATACAACAGTTGAGTCAGTCAAAAAACTCCTGCTGCAGTTGTAGGTTGCACTTTTTTTTAAATTAAGGCAGCCCATGATATTTCTTTACCAATACAATTGCATCCATCAGCTGAAACAGAACAACCAGGTTAAACAAGTTAACAAGTTCTCTTTTTAAAGAAAAAAAAATCGTTTTCTTCTGTTGTCCTAATTCTAAACAGGTAACATTTAGTCCTGGACTAAAGTCTCGCAACCCTTCTCTGTTATCAACATTTACTTCACTTTTATGAACAAGCTTTTCTTTGCTTATAGACGCTATAACCTACAGGGTTCCCAGCCCATCAGGGAAATCAGGGGAAATTATTTTACTTTTTTCCAATCAGGGAAAACTCAGAGAGTTTGAAAAAATGCCTCAAATCAGGGAAAAGTCAGGGAATTTTGATTGGCCCAGAAATCGAAAGTAGTCAGTCTGTTATATTTTGTTGCATATCAAAACAACATATCCATTGGATGACTGGCTATGGTGGTTTTTTAGTGTAGCCTCTGTGACTTTAGTACAAGTAGCTGTAGTGCATGACCAAAACAAGGCCTCTAACTTTAAACATGATTGTGTACACTAAAAAGCCAAAAGGGATTAGCGCTTCTTGCCTCCAGAGCTGCTTCTCCTTTCACACCATGATGGGGAACTGGAGTTTTATACTGCAAATAGTTTACTGCAGCAACATAGAAGATATGTGAAACTGGAAATGAGTTGAAATAATTATCATGGAATTTTGAGACTTCATCTGGAAAAAATCAGGGGATTTTATTTTCTTGAAATGCTGGGAACCCTGATCTATTCAAGACTCACTGCATTTAGTATATTAAATAATTTTATTCGTTTTTGCAGGCCAATGTAGAAATTTACGTTATGGAAGAAGAAATGAATGCCCTGCAAGAATCAGCTGGTCTCTTTGAAGTTAACTTCCCTGATTACAAACAGCTTCGTGCCTGTCGCCGCGAAGTTCATCTCTTGAAGCAATTGTGGGATATGATTGATATGGTTGTAAGTAGCATCGAGGAGTGGAAGTTCACTCTTTGGGCTGATATTGACGTCGAGAACATGGAAATGGAGTGTAAGCGCTATGTTAAGGATATACGCACCTTAGATAAAGAGATGCGCGCTTGGGATGCTTTCTCGGGGCTGGATTCTACTGTTAAGAACATGGTGACATCGTTGCGTGCCGTTGGGGAGCTGCAAAACCCTGCTATCCGTGAACGCCATTGGCAACAGTTGATGCAGGCAACGAAGGTAAATTTAAGGTTATCGCAGTCACCATCATTTTGAACAGTTGCTATTTTCAAGCTATTTTGCTTTCAAAGATATCCAACAGGTTATTTGCTACTCCCTTTCCCCCCATCCTTTTAGAAAAAATGTAGAGCAGAAATTGACAGTGTTTTGAGTATGAAAATTTTTAATGCGTAAGTGTCTATTGTCCCCTTTTAGATTTAGATTGGATTAAAATGTTTGGGATAAGAAATGATACGTTATTACTGAGTTTTTTACAAAGAACATATGATTTTTAAGTTATTTTATAGCATAGCCATAACATTTGAATGGAATATATGGATTTATTATGAAGTTGTGGGATTGTCGCCACAAACGGTTTCCAAAATTGTGAGCAAGTGAACGGAGCAACTTGCTCGTTTACGTTGCAACTTGCTCTGCTCAAACTGTCACTCAAAATACCTTGCAGTGAAAGTTTGCAAGGTTGTCATCAAAAGAATATCCGGTTTGACTGTAATTGAGGAAGGTCGTGGGCCGAAACATTATGTTAAATCTGGGACAGCATAGACCCTATTCAAAAATGGCAGCAATTTGGATAATTTTTTGTCTATATTCAAATTAGCCCTACTAGCGTCGTTTCGGGTTACTTTTTTTTTAAAGAATGAGGCTAGTAGGGAAAATTTGATTGTAGGCAAAAGATTAATAAAATCACCGCCATTTTCGTTATCATTTTTGATTATGTATTTGAGAATTTAAAAATAGAACAAAACGGAGAAAATTATCATCGCACTAATTTTGCTTTACTAAGGTGAAATTTATCATGAACGAAGATACACAGCTTTCAGACCTTTTGGCCCTTAATCTGCACGAGTTTGAAGACGAAGTCCGTGGTATTGTTGATAAGGCAACAAAGGAGCTCGGTATGGAGAAAGTATTAAAGGAACTAAATGTAACATGGTCCCAGATGGAATTTGAATATGAGAAACATCTTCGTACTGGCATTCCACTGTTGAGGTCCAGCGAGGAACTTATTGAGACACTGGAAGACAACCAGGTATATACTTGTTGTTAATATTGCCTTTAGTGACTGTCTGCTAGTTGATGTTTGCTAAGGGAAAACTTCTAATAGATTGGAACTTATCGAGACACTTAAAGACAACCAGGTATACTTGTTATTAATACTGTCTTAAGTGATGCTCTACTAGTTGGTGTTTGTCAAAGGAAAACTTCCATTAGATTTGCTATTTTCATACTTGCATCGTAGCTACGAAATATAACTTAAATATCGATTATTCGTCATCGAAAACTATAACCAAAGAACATAGAAGTAATAGTGTTTTGTAATTATTGTACGAAGTGAATATGATTATTGTCCTTTGATACGAGGCAGAGTATAAGGTGCTGAATCATTAAATTAATATGTCCTTGATAATCCCCACACCAAATTTGCAGAATACCCTACTGGATTTTGTGGCACCAGCTTACTGTGCGTGAGGCTTGGGTTCGATTCCCGGCCGGACCAACACTCAGGGTCTTGAAATAATTGAGGAGAAGGTGCTGTCTTTGCTCTAACATCTGCAAATGGTTAGACCATCTCGTTTTCTTGGATAATAACATTAAACTTTAGTTCCAGTCTCTCAATCTGCTATCAGAGGACTTAAACGAACCCTCGCACTTGTCGAAAAGAGCAGGGCAGTAATCCCGGTGTTGTGGACTGTGTGTTACATTGAGGGCATTTCTTAATGTTTTAAATAATTTTATGTGAGCCGCGGTTGCGGACCATCTAAGACCTTCAGATGTTGAAAATTTTAATCACTTATAAACCCCTTTGAGCTTTGGATAAGCGCTATATAAATGCACCATTCCTCAGACCAAGAGAGCCAAAATGTGTACAGCCTGGAATCAAGAATGATATCAGTAAATGCACTCGTTGCAAAAAGCACTATACATGATTCTTTTTCAGAGTCCTTATTTAGATTCTTATTTGTCATATAAAATTCACTTCAATTACCGTTAATCCTACAAGTCTCAAGGAAGGAAGGAGGGGTCGAACGGACACCCCCCCCCCCTCCTAAATTTTTTGCCCTCAAACCTGACCGCCTTGAACAATTGCCAAAAGTTTTGGCACAACTGTTCTTTGATAATGCATACATGTTTTGATATTAATTAATTGACGTCATCAATGATGGCGACATCACAGAAAGTCACCTGAAACCTCTGATTTTTATTAAACTCTTGTAGAATTTTTTCCAAAAATTGAAAAATAATCGTTACTTTTCATTTCCTTTCCAGTATTTTGCATTTTTATCATATAAAACGGTGTTTCCTATCCATTTCTTAATTTCTTTCTCTCTCAATTTTAGACAAAATCTCAAAAATCGAAAATTAATCCACGATGGCGGCCATTATCATTTTATAAACCTTGGCCACCATGGTAACAAGATAATTGTCACGTAATTAATATCAATGAAAGTTTGAAGTCAAATTAACATTTATGCCAAATCTCAAGTCGTTTGGTTCACGCATAACGAAAATCGTGGGGAGGGGTCCAACGAACCCACCCGGCTTGTGGCTATATGTTTGGCTAAATGCCTTGAAGCTTGAAGGGTTAAAGAGAATTAAACGCAGTGTACATAAGGGTATCCTTTTTAGATTAAGATACTGTGTTACTTCCTAAGAGCTTATTCAATTGTACTACTGACTTATTTATCCATATCTAACTTATGGTATCCCTATCTGGGGTAATACCCATTTTACCACTCTGAAACCCCTATTTACACTTCAGATAAAAAGCAATACATAGAAGGACATTTTCACAATTTGATACGACACTAGACCTTTATTCAAGACACTTGCTATCTTAAAACTATCTGATCTAATTACTCTACATAATGCCTTAATTATGCATAGTTTTCATTCAGAGTCTCCCACAAGCCTTTAGGAACTGTCATCACTATAACACTAGATTTGCCCCCAAACAGTCACTCTGTCTTCCCCGCGTTAGAATTAAATATATGGCAAATTCTCCCTTTGGTTTCCAGGCTCTTTCATATGGAATAGCTTAGACTTCACAATGAAGGCATTAACAACTTTCAAATTCAAATTAATTTGGAAAACGCTCCATAACTATTAGTTTTTTTCTTCTATTGTTTATTATCATCATTTGTTTATGCCGCTAGATGTATGGTATGTCTTGAGTTGTCTTCTTCTCTTGTCTCCCTATGGGTCTATCATCTTTTCTTTTTATGTGTAATATTCATAATAATATACATCTGACCACACAATGCCTTAAATTCATTATTAATTGGTTATCTGACTCGATTAATGCTGAGTTATTTCAATTAACCTGTACCAATCATGTTTTATTCATATTTATAAAATAATTTGGATAGTACGTGCACGTGTGGTTTTGATTGGTCTACAAGTGTGTTTTTATAGCGTTATGAAACACAAAATGGCGTGAGCGATGTGGTTTGACTGTCTCAGAGTTGTGAGAATTTACAGTACGCGCTTCTTAAACCGTCTTTCTCTTTGTTAACAATAAAAATAATAATTTTATAAAAGAAATAAAACATGTTGTCCGTGCCTCCATAGCCTGTTGAAAACCTCGGGAAAGTTTGTGAGAAAGTTCGAGCAGGTGAAAACCCTCGACTGCATCTCGGAGTTTCACATATCTGCTTTCGAATTCTCCCAAACGTTCGCCTCGGTTTTCACCAGGCAAAGAAGGCACGGAAAACATGTTTTATTTCTTAATTGATAAACAAATAATGTGTCCATGCTTATTTGTGTATATTTACTGTTATATTGTGTGGTACAAATAAACATCAATCTATAAACTCTTTCTCCCTTGCTCCCCCGCTCCATACCTCCCATCCATCCATCTTTTTTTCCATCGTTTCCTCCATCCATACATCCATACATACATACATCCTTTTTCTTTAATTCCTCTATCCTTCTATCGCTCCTTCCGTCCGTCTATCCACCATCCATCCATTTATCCATCCATCTATCCATGCATCCATCTTTTTTTCCTTCGTTTCCTCCATCCTTCCATCCGTCCGTCCGTTCATCTATCTTTTTTCCTTAGTTTCCTCCATCCTTCCATCCGTCCGTCCGTTCATCTATCTTTTTTCCTTAGTTTCCTCCATCCTTCCATCCGTCCG
>JAOBBB020120124.1:0-12982 GCA_025331005.2 Zoanthus gigantus
TCCGATCTATGGTTTCTTTTTTTAACGTCGGTATTTCCGTCATTTTACATAACTGTTTTCAATTGAAGCCGACGGTGGGTCCTTTCCCCCCCCCCCCCCTCACATCCATTTATTCCGCTACTTGTGGATTATCCACTTGCAAAAATGATATAATATGAAAGAAATAAATGGTCAAATAATGTTGTATTTTCGAAGGACCTAATAGCTGCTTTGGAAAATCAAGAGCCAGGCATCAAATCTTTGGATGATCGTCTCGAAAGTCTACTTGATAAAGTGGACGAGAAAACGCCTGAAGCCCAAATGGTCAAACACGAGATCAGCGATGTTGGAGATAAGTACAAAGATTATGTAGATAAACTGAAAGAAAGAAAATCTAAGCTACAAGACGACATTTCGAATGCTGAAGAATTCCAGAAAGCCGTGCAAGAGCTTGAGTCTTGGTTGCCCGTAGCAACAGAAAACATTGCTTCCTTACAGCCAATCAGCACCGAGCCTGATACAGTCAAGAAACAACTGGAGGATTTGGAGGTAAGATAACGTGGAAAATGGCTTTAAAGAAAGATTAATATATCATAAATCATCACATCAAATATATCAATTGTTAGCGCGATTGCTGGGAAATGGACACATGTGAGACTTTTGAGATTTTGCAACAAGTGTTGAATTCCTGTTTCCTAAATAGATATTCTTTAATGTATGGTATTAATTTTTCCTTTCAGTTTTGTTTTTGTCTATAATAAAGATAAAGCATGCAAAAAGGGGAGTTTTTAAAATATAATTTATCGCTTTTTGTCATACAATCTAGCAACCTTTTTGATTTTTGAAACAGGCATCTTGTGGTTCTAATCAAGCTTTGAATAAAGTTTTACAGTTTTGTTGATTTTGCCTAAAGATTAAAATTACTTCGTTAGTACTGAATTGCAACAAAAATATTTTCTAGTGTTCTTCATTGATTTTATAGGTTCTATAAAATTGCCAATTTTAGTTTTCTTTATGTTTTCAGTTCCTTTTTCTAAGTTGTGGGTAAAATTTGTTGTGTTGTTGTTTTGTGATATTCAGTTAAATTTCTAGTTTTGGTTTGTAATTACTTTTGCTTGAAATTGAAAAGGAGCAAACGGTTGACTTGTGATAGGATTTATCTTCCAAAATTGTGTTTGCTACCACTTACAGTCAGCGAATTTTTTAGACATGAAACCTCGTTTATTTTCTCATCGTTTAAGCTGTTTTGAAAAATAGGCACGTTCAATTTTTTGTAATGTGGCATGAGTTTCGCTCTCAAGAACCCGTAAGTGCTGAAGCAGTAAAATGCAAAGTTTTTCTAACTAAAATAATTACATGCTCACAACAGGTAGTTTGATGGTCTCAAGGCAGGTGGCGTCTTGTTGCCCTCTGGATACGAAACATTTTTTATTTTCGTTTGTGTATTGTTTGAGAAACGACACTGGAAAACGGATTCTTGCATTAACTGTTTTAATGTTCGAATATGGGTTAGGCTTTTAAAGGAAAAGTCTTAAGATGGACATTCTGGGAGTTAATTATTGCGGGATTGAAAGGCAAATGAATGAATGGAATGGTCGAAGGATTTGTGGAAATCTGTTTTTGGTTCCATCAGATCGTGCGTCCCGATTTGGTTCCGTTCAGGAAGACTTCATATTTGTATGACAATTTGAATTTGCAGTTTTAACAAGTTTCAGTACTTAATCTTATTACCTTGATGTTTTCATCAGTGTGAAATTGCTTTCTTTGTTTCAGTGGTTAATTTTGTCAGCTAAGTAATATAATTCGTTGTCCATTCGATGCCTGGCCTGTCATATTACGAAATCGGAAGACACAATAGACCAGTTTCGAATTCCCAGATTGCTGCTGATGTAAATGACTGCGGATTCATTAGATACAGTCTTAACCTCGTTTTGTTGTTAAATATTCAAATATACTTACGAGAAAGAGCGAGAAGTCACACCTCCAACAATTCGCGCTGTTGTAAGTAGTGTAATACTACATTGGCATTTACGAATATTTAACTTCATACTGAGGCAGCAACTACAAATTCGAAAATCTATTGTGTCAATACAAGCTTGAGCACTGCCAGATTATAACTTTGTAAAAAAACACTTTGAAAGGTTCACAACAGTTACATTTCATGAGCTGATAAATATATGAGCTCACTGAAAAGCCAGTGAGGAAAAGATAATCAAGTGACGTAGTTAAAGCTCAGGCGGTTAAATGTAAATACATACAGTTTGAAAAACAAAAGGTCTATTAAGTTAGCGGCATATTTTTTCCATATTCAGCTCTTCAAGATTTTTCCAACAAAGACATGCAAAACCGCCAAGTTTTTGGATGTTGCGAATAATGTTGTATCAATGTAGCTTATCTCTACTTCGAAAAAGAAAGTCTGGCAAATTATAATTTAGTAAATTTGGCATTAAACTAACTCATTTTTTCACCAGTAGCAATTTCTAAGCCGTATTTTTTTTCCGATCTTTTTAATCCTTAGAGCTTGACGTTATTTCATTGAAATACCTGTTTCGGTAGAAACTATTATTTATTTTTAAAACTTCATTGTATTTTAGGATTGAAAACGGTGTTACTTAGCTCAAATGGAAGTTTTCTAGTCTTTTTAATACAATTACTCTAATTATTGCTTAATCTTTTTTATCACTTTTTACAGTTGTATTGATGTGTTTTCTCTTGGTATTCCAGCTGCTGAAGGACGATATTGCCAAACACAGGGAAATTCTTCAACAAGCGGAAAATGTCGGTCAGAAGTTGATAGATCGCAGCAAACAGGATCCTGCTGTAGTCGCTGATATACACGGGAAACTGAACAAGATTCGGGATGTTTTGGACAAGATGGCGGCAAAGATGGACCAACGGCAAGATCGTCTGCAGAACGTTCTTTTACAAAGCCAAGAATTCCAAGTATCGTTTGATGATTTCTTGGAGAAACTTGCAAACGTTGAAGAGCAAGTTGCACGACAGGAACCAGTGTCCGCCGTTTATGATACTGTGAAGGAACAGAACAGAGAGCAGAAGGTTAGAAGTTTTTCTGCTAAACTTTCCCTTTTTTAGAAATTAACAAAAGGGCCATTTTTTCGGGAAAAAATAAGACGCGTCGTAGCGAAGACACGGAATCGGACGGAATTGTACCGTATATACATGTATGTTCGCGTCCTACAAGAGACGCGAACATCTTGTATAAGTTGTTCACGTCAAATTTTTGATACATGTGTACTTATACCTCCTACCTTATTTAGGACGCTAAACCATTTATACAAGGAAGTTCATGTTTTATTTTAGGAAGTTCATGTTTTATTTAGACGCGGACTAGCTAAGAACAGCTGAAAATTCTGTTAAGGCGTCTTATGTAAGACCCTTCTAATTTAAAACGCAAACTCTTGTTTTGTACCATTTATACGAGCAGTATTTTCTCCCCAATAAATGGTCCTAAAGTCTGCCTTACTCGTTGTTAGCCAAAGTTGTTAGATTCAAAGTGGCCAGAAAAATTTTGTTATAGTAATCTTTTATTTCCAGAGATAACATCCAGAATTAACAAGTAAAACTTTTAATTATTGCGATTGCGTTTTACGCAATTTGTTTATGGTAGAAGGGAAGTTGAAGTTTTAGTGTCCCTTGTCTCAAAACTAACAAAAAGCCAAATTAATGCTCAAAAATTAGGCAGCATTTTAAGAGTTGTTAAAATATAAGTATCCTGCAAATAATAGCAAATGCTAAACTAGAGCTTGGTGAAGTAAACCTGTAATGTAATTTCGTTTTTTATTCTATTTAATAATAATATTTTACTTTAATGCAAAGAAAACGGAACTCGTCAACAACGTCTTATTCATGTTCAACATTCCAGAAATACGCTATTATTACAGCTATATTTTTTTTCTTTTTTAGCCGGTTAATGAAAGTGTTCAGCAACTCGAGCCAGTCTTCCACCAACTTCAGCAGGCTGGTTGTAGCATCCTTGATACTTCAGAGCCAGGTCCAGATCGTGACGCATTACAGCAGAAACTGCACGACACGAAGCAACGATGGAACAACTTAAGAGATAAAACCAACAACCGACAAGAAGTGCTTGAAAAAGTAGTGCCACTTTCCAAGAAGTTGCGTGATGAACTTCAGTCCTTCAAACCTTGGTTAAGCGATGCCCAAAATCGATTGCAGGCCATACAGCCTGATTCTTGTGACCGAGGAGTCATATTGAAACAACTCAAAGCCCTAAAGGGACTTCGAGACGACGTAGACTCCCACAAACCTGAGCATGAAACTCTTAAGGAGGATGCTACCAGTTTGATTGACAATTGTCAGAGTGACAAGTATGTGGCAGAGGGAGAAGTTAAGGATGCAAGCAAGAGCTACAACGGTCTTGTAGATAACATCTCATCCCTAGAAAAGCAATTGTTGAACACAGCTGAAGCAGCAGAACAGTTCGAAGAATCTTTGCAGCCCGTTGATGATCTCTACAACAAAGTCGAAAAGTTATTGGCTTCCCAGGAGCCTATTGGAATCGACAAGACTAAGGGTAAAGATGCCATTGCAGATATTGAGAAATTTTTACTGGCTCTAAAAGATAACGAACCTAAACTTGATGAAGCAAAAGAAGCAGGCCAGAATCTGTTGAGCCAGTTGGATGACAAATCACCAGATCACGCTCGTGTGAAGCAAGAACTCCTGGCAGTTGATCAAAAGAATAAAAACTTAGTGGATGAGCTGGTCAAACGCAAAGCTAAACTAGAGAAAGATTTAGAGCAGGCTGATAAGTTCCATGATGCACTGCAAGCATTAGAGGACTGGATACCAAGTGCTCAAGAACAAGTGGCAGCACAAGAACCCGTCAGCAGCGATCCCGAGACTGTCAAAAACCAGTTGCAACAAGCTGAGGTAAAGCAACTGCATAATATATTAAATTTTCTTAAACGTGCTAGTAGCTAACTTGAAGCCACTATATCGGGCACTATGGCCACGTTGGTAGCGGGTTTTACCCCTTTAAACTACCATAAAAAGCATTGCGCTTTTACCATTACTTAAATTTTCTTAGTATTAGACTAGGCTTATTTCCTATAGTTATGAAGAAACAACCATTCTTGCTGAAAACGTGGTCGCATTCAAAGTTAAAAGTACGTATTTGATAACCAATTTCAATAATTTTTTCGTTAGATGTTCGTTTTTTATAGTTTGATATTTCAAAGGAAACTTGTACAGACGTCATTTGGCGTTTCTCAGTTTCACAGGCTACCCAAACTACAGTAAACTAGACATATGATTGATATTTATATCTCATTTTTTATATTTATGCGGTCAAATGCGTTTTACTAGCGTGTTCCAAGTTGGCAGTTGAAAGTTAGATCGTCCCCCAAAATTGCTCGCATACATTTAGATATAATGAATGTTCACAGCAGAACAAACACTGCACAACACCGGGTCACTACCAAACCATTTAAACTAGATTTATGTGGGTTCTGTTAAGGTCCATAGAATCCAGTTGGTTGAATTATGTTCGACAATAACCAATTCACGTTTACAAATACTATTAAATAGTCACGGACTTTAGTAGTCAACTTTGGTATTTGAGTTGTAGCTCTTTACTAGCAACAATTTATATATGCTTATCCTGTCCTAAGGTCCAAGACCTACTATAATGTTAACATCAAATTCTAAAAATGTTTTTCAATTGGTAAGTATATTCCAAATATCCTAGTTTTATAGTAGGGTTGTACATCCGTTTCTTACTTAGTCTTGGGTGTGAAATTTCTTTCACTATGGAATTTTAAGCTGGCTATATTGTTCCTGTGCAGGGTCTTCGAGACGAAATCGCCAAATACAAAGTAATTCTCGAGAATTTAGAAGAAACTGGAAAAAGTATTATCGAAGACAGTAATGAAGACCCTAAAGTTGTACGAGACATCAGCAATGAGCTCAACAAGATCTCATCACCACTGGAGGTGGTTGCACGCAAGATAGCAGACCGCCAGGCTAAACTTCAGAGCGCTTTAATGCAATGCCAGGAATTCCAGATATCATTTGACGAGTTCTTGGATAAACTTAACGGGTTTGAAGACATTGTTGGCAGTCAAGAGCCAATCTCTGCATTGTACGACAAAGTGAAGGCACAGAGACAGGAAAATGAGTTGCTAAAAGGTGATGTCGATCAACAAGAACGTGTATTTGAAAAATTGATGAAAGCTGGAGATGCTGTTCTGGAGAATTTAGAAGATGAACCCGAAAGGGAAGCTTTGGCAGAAAAAATTAATGCCATGAAAGAACGCTGGGAAGACGTAAAGAAGAAAGTGAGTAACCGTCAGAAGAATCTTGAGACAGTGGAAACGTATGCAGAAAAATATCGTGGCGATACCGATGCTGTTCAAGCTGCCCTGACCGAAGCCGAAAAACAATTAGAGGCTTTTGAACCACTTTCTGTTGACAAAGACAGTATTAACAAACAAAAGGCTCTTGTGTCTCAAATTAAAGAGGCTGCGAACAAACTCAAAGGTGAAGTTCCAGATGTAGAGGATGTTGTTGGATCCTTGAAGGAAGAAGCTGAACAAGATCTTCCAGTTTTGGAAAGCGAGGTTGATGATATAAAAGAAAGAATAGAAAAACTTATTGCCGCCCTAAACGAGAAAGATAACGAACTGACTGCCCTGGAACAGGCCGCCGAAGAGTATCACGTTACTGTCAGCAGTGTGGAGGATGTGTTCACGCAAGCGTACGATGTAGTTGACTACCCCGCGTTATTTGGTACTGATACTGACAAAGCAGAAGAGCGGCTGGCTAAAATCAAGGTTTGTATTAACTTGCGTTTAGATGTTTTTTGTTTAGTATTTATTATTAACGAAAGCAGCTGCAAATATTTTACTTCACTTATATGTAAAAGGTCCTTTCCTAAATTATCCCAACTAACTTGGCCGTAATTGCTAGGAAGGATTCTCTTGTTCAATTGTGTTACATTTTACTGACATAGATAACATTTTCCTTAAAACTCGAAATATTTGTTTTGTATTTACAATTGCTTGCATTACGTAGTGGCAAAGTGGAACTACATACAAAAAGAAATATTCAACAATTAGACCTCAAGAACAAATGAACTGTGCTTCAATGGATATTTGATCGAGTCCATTAATTGTTTAGTATCACCAAACAAGTCAGAAATAGAACTGAATATTAAATCTTTCTTTCCTGTGGGAAACGCTTATGAATTCTATCTTAGAAATGAAAAATGAACCCAGTAAACATATGCCCTTTACTAAATCAAGTTACAAATGGGTCAAAACCATTTTTATAGGATCTGAGCGTTGCACTAAATGAAAAACAGCCTGATGTTGCCAAAGTGAGTCAGTCGGGTGAGACTTTGATTAATCAAGTGAACGAGGCAAGCCCAGACAGAACTGCCATCTCAGAGAAAGTTTCAGATGTTGCAAACAAGTTTGATGACCTCAAAGACAAGCTGAGGACAAAGGAGACAGAACTTGAGGATGAGATCAACAAGGCAAAAGATTTCAATGAGAATTTAAAGGAGCTTGACGATTGGCTTAGTGCAACTAGGGACGACCTGGCGACGCAAATACCTGTTGGGGTAGACCCTGCCGTTATCCAGAAACAACTTCTGGAAATCTTGGTAAGAAGAATTTAGAGCATGTTTCTTTGAAACTTAGATCATGTTGTAATTTTTGAAATTAATGGAAAAACACGTGTCATTAAAATTAAAGTATGTATATGCTCGAGATAGAAAGTTTAGCGAAAACGGTTGCAAAACAAGGCGAGTGTCTCATACGTATTTGCCCGGTGTTTTATATTTTGGACTGTCTCGTTTAGACTGTGTCATCGATGATGCATCTCAATGATATTTTTTGATCTTTTAGTTGCATACTAAAAAACACGTATATTTGTTGTTTTTGTTTTGTTTGTTTTTTTTTCAATAAAGACTATTGTTTTATGATCACTTCATATACTAATATGTCTTACATGATTGAAAACCAATTAAGAAAGTTGAGGTGCAGTTTCGCAGTTTTGTTCTATTTGGCACCGCCACAAGTGTAAGTATAAAAAATGCAGATTAAATCCCCATATCTAACAAAACTATTTTGTTGTTTTCAGAAGTTTGTATGGCCTTTCATCGTAAACTTTATCCTCATTTGCGTTCATTTTCTCGCGATTAATTTTCAGGAACTTAAAGCTCAGCTTGAGGAACGCAAGCCAACACTTGACAAATCCAAAGAGCTAGCTGACTATCTAGTAGATAAGAACAAAGACGAACCTCTGGTCGTAGCTAAAATCAAAGACAAGCTGGACAAAGTTGAATTGTCGTATGAAGACGTTCGGGCCAAGATTATCGAACTTGAGGGTAACTTACAGGCCGCCCAGATTCGCACACAAGAGTTTCAAGTGGCCTTTGGTGATTTCAAGAAAACAATGGATGAGATTGAAGAGCTTGCGGCTAATCAAGAGCTTGTCTCTGCAATGTTTGGTACAGTCAAGAAACAAAAGGAATCGGATGAGGTATGTCAAGTTGCCAAAATTAACATTTTTTTAAAATCTAAGTGAGACCAGACTTGTGTTAGATTGTGATTGTGTGCGCTCATTTCGCGTTGAGTCAATGAAGCGACGTACATGCTTGCCAAATTCTGCCTCTTGGTTAGCTATTTTCTTCAAGAGTGTAGCAGATAGTTTGTAAGCATTTTGCTAACCGTGAGAAGAATCTCTTTCATGTTTGATATTTGCCTTAGAAATCCTACTGCTCAAATCAGTAAGTAGCTGAGCAAATGGCTTCAAGGGCCAGTGAGATAAGCTACTTCCTCAGCTGGATGTCCTACTCAATGCTATATTGCCAAATGTTCTTTTTAGTTGTGGATATGCAAAGTTTGGAAACGATTATTGTCGGGGGGCAAAATATGCAATTTTGGCACTCATTTTGATGTAAAACAATCGTTAAGCCAATGGCAGTCCAATTGATTTCATTTTTCCAAAGTAGAGAGTAGAGATTTTCCCGTTGGCTGTCAACGTTTCCATTGTAAAATGTATGTTTTAGTGAAAGAAATTAATCATCCATAAAGCCATTCAAACACGTGGTATCCACAACTAATTCACAGTTTTCGTTAATTTTTTCTTTTAAATGTTTAATATATTCTAGACTTGAAGCCGAACAGAAAGTGTTGCACTTTCTTAGAGATGATTATCCTGATTTAACTGTTAAATTAAATCAAAATTAAGTCAAAATTTATGAAAAGTGAATCAGAAGTCCTACACAAAAGAAGCAATTCCAAAGGCCTTCCATATGTTTTTCTGTTATGTGTACAATTCTTTCAGAGCCGGTGATGCAATTCATGTGGTTTCAGCGACAATTGTAAACAAATTTAATTTAACCGAGCTATTGGAGGGTAAAATACACAAGGCAAACATTTTTTCTTTGTTTTTGCAATTTAGGAAATGGAGGAGAAAATCAAACAACATGAACCGTCACTTCAGCAGCTCCTAAGAAGCGGAGAGAATATGTTGGAAAATACGGAACCTGGGGCCGAGCGAGATGAGCTAGAGAAGAAACTCCAACAGGTAAAATCACGTTGGAACAACACCAAGCAGAAAGTTGCTGACCATCAAGCATTGGTTGATGCCACCCTGCCGGAAGCCAAGAAATGCCATGAGGCAGTTGAAATACTTTTGCCGTGGCTGTCAGAGACCGAGAAGAAAATTGAAGAGTTGCCGCCTTTATTAGCTGATGAAACTGGAATTCAAAACAGGTTATTTGCGAACTTTCCTTAGTACAAAGAGTTAAATCTATTTAGACGCGTTATGAAAATGTTTCTATAGAAAAACTTTTATATAATAAAATCAACTTGATCATTACATAAAAGATGCGAATTTATGAGTACGCAGAAGCTTGTAATATGATAGTTTATCATACAGGTTTTGTGTATTATTGATTACATCTTTCCCAAATAGCACTAGGTTAGTGACTCATTTAGTTTGCGCTTATCTCCAGTTTCTTTAGTATTAAGCGGATGAAATTTTTTGACTCGCCCTGGACGGGAAACAAATCAGTAGCAGGTTAGCTCCCAGTAGACGTTTGTACTCGTTTACTGACGTCATATAAGGATGGAATAGCTGAGAGAGCTTTGGCAGAAAATGTGTTCAATTCCCGGCAGAGCCTAGAAGCGAACCCGGGACCTTGTGGTTGTAAGGCAAAGACCTCACAAGCAGCACCAATCACGCCGCCTTCAATATTTAATGATTGCTTTTTTATTTAATAGCTTAAGCCCCTTTTACACAAGCAATTTTTATGTGACAATTTTTGTGACAATTTTTATTTGCTCGTGTAGATGGACAAAATTGACCAATTTTTGTATGACAAAAACTGGCGTGTTAGTTTTTATGTGGCAAATAAAAATTGTCATACATAAAATTGTCCTTATAGACTAGACAACTTATAAAATTGGCAATTTTTTTTATGTCATCCATAGATCCCAGTCTCTAATCTTTTTTTTTCAAATAAAAACTTGTCAGACAAGAACTGCTCGTGTAGACGGGGCTTAATCTAGCAAACAAAGATTGTCAAATTAAACTTAAAACATAAAAATTGCTTGTGTAGATGGTGCTTTACTTAACCTGACGTACTGCAATATTGTTTCCACTCAGTCGTAAGTAAACCATTTATATTTACAGACAAGAAAAACTGGAAGAACAAAAAGTCGATATCGACAATCGCAAACCCGTACGTAACACAGTGGAGGAAACATGCAAGGCTCTCATTGGTAACGCACAAACTGATAAAGAGCTGGTAGAGCCAGAAGTCAAGGAAACAGTAGATCGATACGACAAGCTTAGTTTGGCTTGTGCGCAAAAGCAGAAAGAGCTGGATGATATTCAGCAGTCTCTGACCGTGTACAAGAATACTTTATCACCAGTGGAAGAGCTGGTGTCTAACACTGAGCAAGCTCTCGCTCTGCAAGAACCTGTTATTGGAGACTTGAAAAAGAACAAAGATGACCTTGAAAAAGTGAAGGTATTGCTTTATATCTTTAATAATCTTAAAACTGTAGCATTATTGACAGTCTTGAATGGTTAAACGATCAAGATTTCTTAGTTATACAGAGATAAAAAGACGTAAGCCAAGCGTTATTAATTAGACAACCATAAAAAAGTCATTGTTAAAGTTTTCGAATCACAAAGAGCATATCGAGTGACTATAATGCATCTACACTTAATAATTTGATATAATCGGTGGATATCACATCAACTGTCTCATGATACGAATGCTAAAGATGTGAACTAGTGGCAATGAATTAATCACAATTATCCTCTCTGAGAAAGCTCAAAAGTGAACATGTTAGCAACTCTACGAGTTTCATGATATGTTAGTCTTTGACAAGTACATTACTTCAATCTACATCGCTTAATAGGTCCTTTTCAGTTATAGGTCACGTGACCACACCAACCTTAAATTGATTAGATATGACGAAATGATGTTCAGAAAAGGAAAGAGCAAGTTAACGTTAGTTAAAAGGCATAGTTTCAAGTCTCAACGTAAAATACTTCAAAAATGACAGCGAATATAAAATCAAACGTTTTTTAACGAAATGTATGCAAAAACGGTACTCGAGGGCTTAATTACCAAGTCATACAAATCCTTAGAAGATAACCTAAATTGCTAAAACTTAACATTTTACCAATGTCAAAATGCTCTTTCCATTTCTGGATACCATTTTGTCATAGATTTAAGGTAGCTGTGGTCACATGACCCCCACTTGCAAAAAGCCTATTGTTAATCAATTCTGTTTTAGGAGCTTTTGCAAGCCCTTGAAGCTGGTCAAGATGACGTAAATAATTTGAACAAGTCTGGTGAAATGGCCATTAATGCGGTGTCAGCAGTACTTGGTGATCCATCTCCCGTGCAAGAAGAGTTGGCTGCTTTGAATACCAAATACAATGCCTTGAAGCAAAGACTCGGAGACCGTGAGCTAGAACTGGAGAAAGCTGTCAACGATGGAGCCCAACTCCAAGACACATTGGGAGCTATCAGCGTTTGGGTTGTGACCACATTAGAAGCTGTAGACTCATGGGAAACCATCAGTACTGATCCAGACACTGCAAAGAAACAATTGGAGGAAACCGAGGTTAGGAATCAATGAAGTGAATGCCATGTTCAGTGAACGTCAGAGTTATGGTTGAGCATATTACATTTAAAATATCACACATGAAAACAAAGCTTAACTCAACGCTAGCGAGTTCTGTACTTTATTTCTTATGCAAATTAATATTCGTGTTTGTGTTATTAATCGCTTTATATATATGTATATACACATACATATACACAAACATACATACCCAGATATATATACCTACATTCATACATATTTGCATACATATATATATATAATTATACAGATACATATTTAGGGGGAAAAACGTGTTTTCTTTGCCTTCACAGCCTGGTGAAAATGGAGGCAAACTTTCGGGAGAATTCGAGAGCAGATCCGTGAAAATCCGAGACATAGTCAGGGATTTTTACCTGCTTCTGTTTTTAAAGTTATTATTTTCCAACTTAACAAAGACAGACGATATACGAAGCGCGTATGTATAGTTTCATTTCTTTCATGAAACTGAAAACGTTTACAACTTTAGAGACAGCCAATCATATCGCTCTTGTAATTTTTGTGCTTCATAGCGCTATGAAAACACACTTGTTGACCAATCATATAGAATCTCTGAACAGACATAACTAAAATGCCGCTGAAAAAAATAGGAAAACAGTTACTGTTCATCAGCAGGATGCCTAAATTGTGTGTAAATCTACAATTAGTTTCGGCTCCATCAAATCCTGTACCAATTGAAGAACAACTTAGGTGAAGCCACCCACTAAGTGAGCACAGTAACTGAACAATGTTAGTAAAGTAAGGAAAACTAATAGATAAACCGTTAAAACCAGTATTCGCGGCATACGCCACACAACAAAAGTAACAACAAGCTCGCGCATGAAAAA
>JAOBBB020120303.1:0-11579 GCA_025331005.2 Zoanthus gigantus
TAAATCCTGTACCAATTGAAGAACAATTCAGGTGGAGCCTCCCACTAAGTGAGCACAGTAACTGAACAACATTAGTACAGTAAAGTAAGGAAAACCAACAGATAAAACCGTAAAAACCAGTATTTATGGCACATGCCACAATAATTATGTATAAAAATCTTGGAAGATGTTATCTACCTCGGCCTTTAGTTTTTACTAAGATTTCTTATTGTCAGAACTTTCTTCTTCCTTTTTTGGCAGGATGTGAAATCCCTAAAGAAGTTAGTCCTTCATAATCCTGTAAGTACTGTAACTGACTTTTCATTTCCATTGGGAGGAAAGGGTGAAATATTCTCAAAAGAACGGAAACTCAGCAAGTTCTAACTTGCCTAATTACAAACATACCAGGCACTGTTATTGTACAGCACTGTAACCTTCATTTTTTCCCCTGAAAGTTGAAGAAAACCACATTTAAAAGGTTGAACATTTTTGGATTAAAATACTTTATGTGCACCGTTTTTGGTGGCTTAAAGTTAGCTACTGTTTTAGAAGGTCACTGCTGGATGTAAGAGTAAAGAGGAGAGTGGATGTTGTAACAGAGCACCACCTTATTGGAAAATTGCTCAAACTTAAGAGATTTTCCACAGATGCAAAATGAACAGATAACAGATATCATACATATACATGTATGTATAACGTCATACTACTCCAGGAGCAAGCCACGGTGGAACAGTTCTGCATCAGACTTTCAAACAGATTCCAGGCACTGCAGGACTTGTACATGAAAAAGACCAATCCCTAGAGAGCAAATGGCAAAAGGCAAGAAAAGCTTGGATGGACACATGTGAGGAAATTGTGGGTGGAAGACAAGATAGCATAAAGATTAAATTACAGCTCTCACCTTCATTGTTCCTAATGGCAGTAGATTGGATAATGTGCACAACGACAAAAGTACCCAAGCCTGGCCTTCAATGGACACCTTGGTCCCATTTGGACAATCTGGACTTTGCGGATGATATTGCATTAGTGTCACACATCCACCAGCAAATGCAGCAGAAAGCTACTGTACACAACTGGCCAAGACATCAGCCAAAATTGGATTAAACGTTGGCAAAGATAAAACCCAGGTCATGCGCAGGAACAACATGGTTGATGATGGAATCTTGTTAGATGGGTACTTCCTTGAAGATGTTGAGCCATTTACGTACTTAGGGAGTGCTCACTGTTATAGCAAAAGATGAAGGTGCAGATAAAGACACAAGGCAAGAATTAGCAAAGCAAGGTCAGCATTCCTTACCCTGAAACTAGTCTGGTGGTCCAAAGTAATCTCACAGTCCAACAAACTCCACATCTTCAATAGCGATGTTAAGAACATACTATTCTATGGCTGCAAAACATGGAAAACGACCAAGGCAGTAACACACATGCTTCAGACTTATGTTATCAAATAATTGCAGTCCATACTTCCTATCAAGTGGTCTGACAAAGTCAGAAACGAGGAACTGCAGAAAAGGACAGGGCAAGAAAGAGTGGAGGTGCAAATTCTATGCCACAAATGGGGTTGGATCAGCCACACATTGTGAAAACCAAAAGATAATGTCACAAGACAAGCACTGAATGGATCCCAAGAGGAAGACCAAGAGCCATTTGGTGTAGATCTACAGAGGAAGAATTAAAAGCCTTGGGAAAATTCTGGAGCAAACTTGAAAAATTGGCAAGAAACAGAGGGAAGTGGAGAACGCTTGTTCGTGACCTATATGCCTTATGGCAGTAAAGGGTATAGTGAGTGAGTGAGTGAGTGAGTGAGTGAGTGAGTGAGTGAGTGAGTGAGTGGTTGAGTGAGTGAGTGAGTGAGTGAGTGAGTGAGTGAATAAAGTTAGTTACTAGCATGCATTTGCTATTTATACTTGGTGATTGTCATTTATGTCACATCCTACAGGCATTTCACTTTTGCTGTTGTTTGTTGTCTTTCATGGGAACCTGAGCCTGGTTGTTTAGCTAAGGTACCAAAACAGCTGTCAATATTGCTGCTAGTATTCAAGCTCACTATTTTTTGTGGTACATTTAAAGGGTAATAACAATGCCCGCTGCTTGTGTGCTATCCATACTTTGTATTTGCATTGTGTCGGGTCTGTTAACATCCCTACGGGCTCATTACCATACTCCTGCTGGACACCAACTCTGTATCTATGATGACCCAACATCTTTCTTTTTAATTATGTAGAGCACTTAAAGTTTAATTCTTTTTTTTCTAAAATAGGGATTACAGATTTGAAGTATGTTTTATTAAGTATTATTTTTCTAAAAATAAAGAAAGATCAACATTTATCTAAACGCTATTTCTTTAGACTTTACATGTACTCCTCTACAGATGAAAAATAGCCTAGTTTAATTTGTTTACAAAGACAGCTTAATTAAAACAATTAGCCACATGGCTTCTTTTAAGCTGTCTTGCCATCGGATCACACAAATTTATACTAAAATTAAATATTTTATTTCCTTTTCACATTAACAACAGCAATATTAATTGCTGTACTACTTATTTTTATCTTATCAATATTCTTATAAATCATAATAAATAATTCTAAATAACCAACTCTACTAACAGTATGGAAAAAAAACAAATTCTCAACGCCATACAAACTTGTTAATGTAAAAAATTGAATAAGGTGATCCCTACGTTGAAATAAAAGAGATGAGATATTTTATTTATTAGCTACTGATTTACAACATTGATTTTCATTTTCTTAGGTTTCATTAAAGCTTAATGAATCTCATTTGCCAGAGAGTGACAGACTTACACAATACTTGGTGAAGTAAGTACAATTCTCTGTTTTCTAGAGATTGAGGATTCAGAATCAAAATATTAATTGCTCATCAAGTTAAAGCCTTGATAGATACCCTGCAGGCAGAATTTCCCTTCACATTTTTATTGGATGAATAAAACAGGGTTACTAATATTATAAAAAAATGTTTGGGAAAAATTTGCAACTTTACTATACTGTATCTTTGTTAGATACAGTAAAATAAAATTAATGTACAATAATAAAATATGAAGTGTGATTTGTATTTTTACGTCAGCTGCAGTATTTTCGTATGAATCTGCTTCAAAACTACTGTGCACCACATTGTTTTTTTTCTATGGACTGAGATTTTTTTATCTATTATAAAGCAAAAAATATATCATGTTAAGCAATTTTAGTTTTAAAAAACTTTGACTGACTGGCTAAAAGGGAGTTGCTGTGACTTATGGTGACTGCCCAAAACTTCAGCTCTGTACGCTATACTTACAGTGATGACCAAATATTATCTAAACTATGGGTTGCTTAAATTTCAGTTGCTCTGACAAAGTTATATTTAAGTTATATATGTTGTAGTTCAGGTTTAATATGATTTTGAACTGGTTCAAATGATCTTTCTTAAACCAGTACAATTTCTCTTGTACTGGTACAATATGACATTCTTAAAGGAATTTTATTTTGGGGAGTCATAAATAAAGCAGGGGCTTGGTTTTTTAGGGGGGTATTAAAAGAGCAGACTATTTTAAATAACCTTCTCACTTCTCACTCACCCACCCACCACTACTTTCTGCTTACCTCTCCTTTTTTTTCTTCTATTTTTTTCTACTATTTTTTTTTCTTTTTTTCTTTTCTTCTTGTTCTTACCATCTTATACTTAAACACTTTTTTTTTCTTTTTTTTAAATTTCGAACACACCTGGATTTGAACTACTGACTTTTGGATTTGTTTGGATCTGTAGTCCTACTTCATCTCCACTTGACCACGCAAGCAACCGTTGCTAGCATACCAATTTTTCTACGTATCACTAGTTATTAGTCTGAGATGGATATGAGAAAAATAAACTGCTTTGAAAAAAACAAACTGGTTCGTACCAGTTCAAGACAACTTGTACCAGTGCAAGAAATATTGCTCTGGATCAAAATAAATTGAACCAGTTCAAAACTACAACATATATAAGTTTTAGTTCAGCACATAGAAAGTTTTCAGGTTTACAACTTATTTTGTGTCTTTGGTTAACTTTGCAGATGTGAAGTGGAAGACAAATTTTTGTTGATTTATACTCTTCTTAAGCTCAAGTGAGTGTGTTTGGTATTTTTTGGTATGTTATAAATAATTCTTTATGGAATTCCTGTGTTAGTGGCATGACACATTTTAAAATTTTTTTTTGTTCTTATTAAATCATATTATGCCACCAGGGTTGTGTTGCTTTATGCCATCCTTCCTTTAAAACATTTTAATCAAGATATTTTGGATTGGATCATTGTTTTTAGGTTGATTAAAGGCAAAACACTGCTCTTTGTTAATGATATTGATAGATGCTACAGGTGAGTAGCATTACGTTTTCAGTCTTATGAATTTTGCCAGAATTATATCAGCTCATAGCTAGGGTGATGATTGTGATAGCTGTGATGGTAAAGTAGTTTGAATTCTATTACTTGAACCATGTCATTGATTTTCAGTAATTATTTATTAAGGTTGTTATTTAGAAAAGTGGATTATTTTTTTTTTAGATTTTAGAATAATGGTGAACTTTATCAAATAATGTTAAAAATATGTTACAAAAACACCTCCCCCTGTCTTGAAAACACTCATTCTATTGCCTTTCCTTTTCCTAAAAGACACTCATAAATCACGTGGCTATCAAATTTAAACAGAGGAATTTTAATAAACGAATGGGGAAATTGGGGTTTTGGAAAGTTAGGAAAAATGTTAGGTTATTTTTAAATCAAAAGGGCTATATTTAAATGTTTCATCACTTCATGTATGCAATTTACACAAAAATAAGAAGCAGCTTAATTTACGTTTTAAAAAATAACATGGAAGGGAGTACAGCTTATTCAGTTCCATAGGAGATGGGGGGGGAGTTCAGCTTGTTCAGTTTCGTGGGGGAATGGGGGGATGGAGGGAGTTTAGGGGATGGGGGGAAGTTCAGCTTATTCAGTGCCATGGAAGGATGGGGGAGAGTTCAGCTTATTTAGTTCCATGGGGGTATGGGAGAGTTCAGGGAATGATGGGGGGAGGGGGGGAGTTCAGCTTATTCAGTGCCCAAGAGCGATTTTCCTGTTGGAATGTCTTGTGCTTGTTTCAGATTGAAGTTATTTCTGGAGCAGTTCTCGATAAACTCATGTGTGTTGAATTCTGAATTACCTCAAAACTCAAGGTTGGCTTTAATTTTTTAGTTGGTTTATATATGTATATATAATTATTATTCAAGGACAGTCAAATCAACAAAACATTTGAAGAGACATTTATTACTATATAGTTTCGTACCGCACTCGTGAGATAGACATTCAAATGAAAATTACAACAGTTGATATATGATAATTATATGCATATTCAAATCATGTGAGATAGATGTTGTTTTTGTTTAAAGTTGCGTAAAAGAAATTTATTGGTGTGTTTGTAGGACGTAATCAGTTCGTTTCTCTTGTTGAGTGAGACCTAGTCGGGTTTACAAATTATGTAAAAATTTTCCCAAAGACATAGGTTGCAGCGGTTTGGGGATGGGTTGTAAGCATTAGCATGTTTTAAGTTTTTCCGTGTGATCTGGAACGTTTTTTCTTCTTTCAATTTCCGTATGTATTTACTTAGGACCGTGTTTAATTGTTTATTGAAATTGTTAAATGAAGCTTTATGATTAGTGAAACGTGTCTTGAAAGTGTTCTCATTTAGTCCTGTGTATGTCTGCGGTGGTTCATCTTCTGTGGTCATGCTTGGTTGCTTGATAAATAACTGATTTCGTCTGGCAGTTTCCGGTGACAGGGCAGTCGTCTGGTTTTCTACAGTTGCATGACTTTGTTTCTTTATCTGTCTTGTTTAGTATGGTTTTGTTGTTGCCGTCATTGGATTGCTTTATGTTAGTCATGCAGCTGTAGCTAATCTTGAAAGTATTGCGGTTGAAAATGTTGTGTAAAGCATTACCTTTAGGGAATTCCTCGTCGAGAAGTTTTAAAAATGTTCGTCCAATGTTTGTGGCTACATTTTTACTGAAAAGAGGGTTGTCGAAATCGACATAGAGACATCATTTGGTAAAACCCTCCTTTCAGTTAAAATGTAGCTACAAACATTGGACGAACATTTTCAAATCTTCTTGACGAGGAATTCCCTAAAGATGTAGTTAAAGCTTGTAAATAATGTGTAAAAGCTAATCATAGTCTCAAAAACAGAACCTAAAATGGAAAAATGTTTTGAAGTAAAAGCTATCTTGTTTTTTTTTTTAGGTTGTACGAATAAAATGTTTCATTTAGTCTCATACACAAAAAAATTATGGAAAAAGTTTTTCTTTGCAAATAGCCAGTAGCTGTTTGTTGTTGGTGGCAGGAGTAAATGTTGATTTTAATGTAATGCACAAAACAAAACACAAAGAAAGTTTTTTTCTTCCGAAAAAGCCAGCACCTGCTTGCTTTGGTCTGCACGAGTAAATACTACTTTTAGTATCACACAGAAACATGACAATAAAAATTGTTTTTTTCCTGAAAAAGCCGCAAGTCAGCATGGGTATTAAGGGCTGCTACCTTCTCGTCTCATTCTGTCTTCTCACGCAAAAACATGACAATAAGAAATTGTTTCTTTTTTGAAAAAGCAGAAAATCAATATGGGTATTAAGGGCTACCTTCTCGTCTCATTCTGTTTTGCAGGCAGCACATTGTAGATGAGTTCAACCGGGATATGTATGATTATATAGTAGCTTCTGATGAAACCGTTTGGAACCAAAGTACAGGATCTCTATCCAGTATCTTTTGTCTTTGCTGTAGTAGTAGTAGCAGTAGAAGTAGTAATAGTAGTAGTAATAGTAGCAGTAGTAGTAATAGTAGTAGTAGTAGTAGTAGTAGTAGTAGTAGTAGTAGTAGTAGTAGTAGTAGTAGTAGTAGTAGTAGTAGTAGTAACAGTAACAGTAACAATTCGGCTTTACTGGCATGACATAAGATTTTTACATATTGCCAAAGCACGGCAGTTTTTTTAAAGTTTACACTTTTTTCTTTACATTAACAGTAACAATGAAATTGTAAAACAAAATTGATTTAAAATATTGGTTGTAACGCTAAAAGTAGTAGTAGTAGTAGTAGTAGTAGTAGTAGTATTAATAGCAGTAGTAGTGGTAGCAGTAGTAGGAGTAGTAGTAGAAGTAGTAGTAGTAGTAGTAGTGGTAGTGGTAGTGGTAGTGGTAGTGGTAGTGGTAGTAGTGGTGGTAGTAGTGGTGGTGGTAGTAGTATTGGTAGTGGTAGTGGTGGTAGTAGTGGTGGTGGTAGTGGTAGTAGTAGTGGTAGTAGTGGTAGTAGTAGTGGTAGTGGTAGTAGTGGTGGTGGTAGTGGTAGTGGTAGTGGTGGTGTTAGTGGTGGTAGTAGTGGTAGTGGTGGTAGTAGTGGTGGTAGTAGTGGTGGTAGTAGTAGTAGTAGTAGTAGTGGTAGTTGTGGTAGTAGTGGTGGTAGTAGTGGTGGTAGTAGTAGTAGTAGTAGTAGTAGTAGTAGTGGTAGTAGTGGTGGTGGTAGTGGTGGTAGTAGTGGTAGTTGTGGTAGTAGTAGTAGTGGTAGTGGTGGTAGTAGTGGTGGTGGTAGTGGTGGTAGTAGTGGTAGTAGTAGTGGTAGAAGAAGAAGAAGTAGAAGACCAGTTTTGATCTGCTTTTGTCCCCGTCGACAAGGGTGGCCGGATTCGCCCCATTCCCGATATGATCATCTTTACACCCTTTCGCCACTTTGATCGATTAAGGGCATCCTCTTATGGGCTACTTTTTACTCATAAAGAAAATAATTAACAATTATTCCACCAACACGCATTGGATACGAGGTGATAGATAGTTGGCTGTTTTCAACTTGTTTTCAACAAGCATGCTCTACTTAAGACAGTTTCATTCCATATCTTGTGGCACGATATTGCTGTTGTTTTGAACGGAATCCTCGAGCAGTTTCTGTATTTCAGAGGCAGAAAGCTCTACAATTCTTTTGCTTTTCTCCGTTGTTTTGAAAGTTTTTGCCTCCTAAAAAAATTGAAAACACGCTTTACTTTTTCCATGTTTGGTTAAATTAATATATATTAGCTGTAATGCCCCCATTACAAAAACCGTATGTCCCCATTACAAAAACCGTATATACCCGATACAAAAACCGAACTGCCTCTCTAAAGAAACCTAACGACCCAATAGAAAAACCGAAAGGCTACACTAGAAAAACTGGTGGGCCCAAATGGAAAATGTACGGCCCCATAAGACTGCTAGCGCCAAGACGAATAAAAGCGAGTTTAGCAAACAACAGGAAAAAAAATTCAGATTTAAATCCTCCTATATTTATCATTTTCTGAAATGGTTCAGACTACAACTACTTTGAATTTAGCAGAAATAAGGATTTTTGTTTTTTTTTAGTTGTTCAGTAATCATGTTAATATTTAGATTGAAGGGAAGATGGAGGTCCCAGAATGGAGCAGGCTGTGTTCTTCCCCAGCAGTGATGCTGAAGAAAAGTTGTAAAAACGAAACAAACAGTTCGACAAGTACTTTACTCACATCGATTCACAGTTCTGTGGAACTTCCCTATTGTTTTAACCTTGTCTTAAAACGAACTCAAATTGTAACCTCGGCATGATTTGAATCTTCTCTGAAAATTTTTTTTTTCTTTTCAATGGTACAATATTTGTGTAATGCATGTGCAGTCAATCTAAAAGTTTTACTTAACTATAATTAAAAGAAGCTGGGAATACTAAAAAGCCAAAGAAAAAGTAAGTATTAAAAATCTCTCTGAGTAATGTTGTTTGTTTGATGGACAAAGTACTTACCTTTATACATTAGCATAATGTACACGATGTATTGGACACAGTTGAACTGTATTACGTAGATATTTTACTAAGACACGTATAGATAGCTCATACTGAATGCTGTGTTGAATAGTATATACAACCTGCTGTCCATTGTAGAAGTAATATATCAAACACGAGAGACAATGTTTCATCACATTTTCAAACACTGAGAAGAGAGTTGAAAATATGACGCGCAGCGGAGTGCATACACACTAGCTATAATTTATAACAACAAGTACTATTAGCTATCTTTTATGGTTTAGACATGCAATGTAGAAAGTATTCGCGTTTTTAGATAGCTTGCGTTGTTAGTCCAACCCTTTTGCAATATTTGGAATATTATAGTTGAAATGAATTGAAAAAAGTGATAGATGAATGATTATACCTACTCCATTAAAAGCTAAACCAAAAGTGTAAACGTTGGCAGATTGATTCAGTCCTGATTTTTCTGTGAATTACTGGCCTCTCGGCCTGAGGTTTGTAATCGATCCTGTTGTGAGATGAAGCTTCGTGTTTAGGTTAGTCAGTTGACAGAAAGCAGCTTCGATCAAGCTGAAGCGTGTTTTAAAAACTGTGCTAAGCCACTTTTTAAATCTCGATTTTTTTAACTCGTAGATCTAAAAAGGGCAAGGAATTTGGAGTGTCAAGAGGAATCGATTTTCAAGGTTGCTTTTTTTTTGTTTTTAAAGGGAAATAAGATTTACAACAGTTTAGAATGACATGTCAAATCTGAATTAGCTCATAATTTTAAAGTAAAAATGACAATATTTAACCTTGACATTTTATTTTTAGACATCTTTCGGCTTTACTTTTGCCATCATCAGAGTGAATGTACAAAATTACGCGGGTAGTGGCCTGGGTACTAAAATGGCCGCGTGAGACTGGGCAAGTGGTTTGAATAGACGCATTTAGATAACTTCGGGCATTTCCCTTAAGTGCAAGCAGCACCAGTGCAGCACGATAGCCATAGTTCGAGGAGCAGAACACTGCTTAGTTCGGCATGTAAAACACGGACTGCACTGGACTGGACTGACCCCTGAAAAACACTCAGTCCGCGTTTTAGAATACGGACTCAGTCCGCGTTTTATAGTTTAAAAAAAACGCGGGAGGCACGTGATTGATATTTTGAAAACGGTATTAACATACTTCAAAACAGTGTCGGGGAAATTTCAAGATTATTGTTGGTTACAATTTCTTTCAGGGGTCAGTCCAGTCCAGTCTAGTGTAGTGCATCTTTTACAACATGCCGCCAAGTCTGAAGTTTCTTGAGGTAGTGAAACCCCAGGAATGTTTGGTTAATGCAAAATATTGTTAGTGTTTGTGTTGATTCTTAGAGGTGCTATGTTGATTCACTGAGTGAAGTAAGGCTTTTTATCCTAACAGGCCTAAGCGACCATTTTAGAACCCAGTATTTACTCTTTTTTTTGTGGAACAAATGATTGAAGATGGTTTAAACAGCTTATAAGCACATGCGAATTTATAACTTATTGGTTGTCACTAACTGGGATGACGTTATTGTTGATTCGTGCCAGTTATGATGGCCGATAGAAATGAGCATTCTGTTTCCCCTTTTGGTCATGATTCATTTTTCCACATATTGTGCTCACAAAACGTAACAGTAATCAATTTAGTACCAAAGTTTGTTCATAGCTGTACAATACTAACATTTTCGATTTAACAATTTGAAAATGAAAACGATGTCGGCAGAGATGTTAGGAACACCTTAACGTTTGCGATTATTTAGATAGTTTGACGATGATGGATCGATTTTTGAAATTCAAATGATTAAGCAAATGTACATACGTCAAGAATAGATAGCACAAACGTGCTAGTGGCTGACTTAAAGCAACGATAATGGGTACTATGGCCATATTGGCTTCATGTTAGAAGCTACTGGCACTAACTATACTTGAAGTCTGATCTTTATAGCCGCATCCCACAAATGTAAATAATATATTTAACCTAACATTTACTTATCAATAGTGAATTTTTGTTGCAGATGTAGAAAATGTTGTAAACTTTGATTTTCCAACGTCAGTGGAAGCCTATATTCACAGAGTTGGCAGGTAAAAAAAAACTTGTGTTCTCTAATTTAATTATAATTTTCTCTGTTTTTTTTAAACTCATGATCATTAACCATTGTGCATTTTTATCTGGTAAATGTTTTTTGTGTTTTTTGGTTTACAATCCAGAACAGCTAGAGGAGATAATGTGGGGACAGCGTTGTCCTTTATCACAGTCAATGATGAAGAAGTATTGAATGCAGCCCAATTGGCTTTAACCAAAGAGTCAGGTATGAACAGAATGCATTTATATTTGAATAATGTTAGGTCATTGCAGAAACTGTAAATCAACCCTTAGGGAAACTGACTTGTAGCAGCAATGGAATGTTGAAATTTATTTGGCCTTAGTTGCTTGGCATAGGTAACAAACAGGCTCAGGTTTCCACAGAAGATAATAAGTAACAATGAAGGTGTAATGCGTGTGAAATGTGGCTGTAATGAAGAACACCTAGTATAGATAGCACATGCGTGTAAGCAGCTAAATTAAAGCCACTAAAATGACCATTAAGGCAACGTTGGTAGTAGACATTATGACGATCGTTTGTGACGCCTAACCTTATACCTTGTACAAACTCAATCATCAGTTAGCTAAGCCGATCGTTTGTGACGCCTAACCTTATACCTTGTACAAACTTAATCATCAGTTAGCTAAGCCGATCGTTTGTGACGCCTAACCTTATACCTTGTACAAACTCAATCATCAGTTAGCTAAGCCGATCGTTTGTGACGCC
>JAOBBB020120396.1:0-12979 GCA_025331005.2 Zoanthus gigantus
GTCCAGTGACTGCCATATTTGGAATTTGTCCCCGGTCCCACGCGTACCACGAGTAAAGGCTTAATGAGCCTCTTGTTATTTAAGGATTGAAAGAAAAAACTCAGAGCCACCTGTTTGAAGTTGTTGTCTAATATATCGGTGCAGTGATATACATTGTCAACAAATATTGTAAATCCCGGTAAATAAGCCGACACTTTGTATAAACCGACCCCTGTTTTCAAGGCCAAAAAAGTAGGTTTTAGGTATTCCCCTTCGTATAAACCGACCCCACTTTTGGAAGTTTAATTGGAACCATAACGTGTAAATGGCTACCAGAATTCTTATTTTCCAGTTTAGTATTTTTACGTATCTTGTCGATTTCATGAACCGCATACGCTGTTGGCATTTTGTCACAGTTGAAATTATTGTACAATAGTTTGATAGTAATACCTATGAGTATTCCCTGTACAAGCCGATACCCAAACTATGTATCAAATATTTGGGGTCGAATTCTCGGCTTATGACCAGGATTTACGATAGGCCACTATTTGTTGTATATATTATTTTTACATCTGGGGGTTTCTTAAATTTTCCTGCGTGCAGATCCATTATTCCATTTGCGAGACGGCTCCTCGTTTTGACGAAAAATGTGTAAATGAGCATGAGCATGAGCGGCGGTGACATAGCATTCTGGAGGCTGAGCCAGGAGCGGAAAATCTTATTTTTGCATACAGCAGAAAATTTATAGAACAATGTTCTTCGGGTAATGTTCATCAGTGCAGAAACATCCATAAACAGTGTTAGTATCTACTAAATATGTTCATCTTGCAAGAAAAGATTTCTTAGCTACACCGTCCTCGTGAAAAGAACTTCAAAAACTGTTGAATGCAACTGCGGCAGACCTAAAAAATATATTAGATAGTTCGGCTAATCGAGTCTCGGCTAATCGAGTTTCGGCTAATCGAGTTTCGGCTAATCGAGTCTCGGCTAATCGAGTCTCGGCTAATCTAGTCTCGGCTAATCGAGTCTCGGCTAATCTAGTCTCGGCTAATCGAGTCTCGGCTAATCGAGTCTCGGCTAATCGAGTCTCGGCTAATCTAGTCTCGGCTAATCGAGTCTCGGCTAATCGAGTCTCGGGTAATCGAGTTTCGCATAAACGAGATTCGGATAATGGAAGTTCGGTTCATTGAAGCTCAGATATCCCAGGTTCAAATAACTAAGACTCGGGTAATCGGGTTCGTGTAATGGAGGTTCGGTCCAGGGTCAGATAACCGAGGTTCGTACATTATAATCGAGGATCGCATATCGGGGGTTTGGTTAATATACTGATGATGGATCTTTGAGACTAATTTGATCTTTAAGTTAAGCGCCTAAAACACTAGCCGTTAGTTGTTTTCAAAATTTAGTTCAGATTTATGCTTAAGATATTTAAAGCTGCTCTAACCAGTCCGGGTACGAAACCACTCAGCTTCTGCTGCGAAACAATTGAACATTTTCAAATTTGCAGTTACCGCTGACTACAATGACAAAATATTCAATTTGTACAGTCTGAGCCTCAATATGATGTTAAATATTCCTAAAGTAGTTTATACACTATAACAATTGTGTGAATTGTTGGAGGTGTGACTTCTCACTCTCTCTCACTTGTATTAATTCTTGAATAACTAACGACACAACGAGACAAACACTGTAAAATGAATCTGCAATCATTTAAATCTGCAGCTTCTAGCAATTCGAAACTGGTCTATTATGCCAATCTTTTTCTTTTGATCCATTCACAGGGTTTGTCCAAGACAGAATATACTATTAGATTAATCTGGGATGATGCATAGGATGGTCTGCAGAACAAGGACGCCATTAAAAGGAGAGGTATCAAGGAGCTAAAAGGAAATCTGCGAAGGATCAGTAAAAAAAAATAAAGTGTGTAACTTCTCTCATTCACTTAGCCTGAAATCGCAGAAATAGAAGAAAAATTTGGGAAAAATTGTCTAATTGCTAGTAGCATGCTTCTGGATGGCTCGTGCAAGCGCACAGTGGATAGGCCGACGGATCGGTTTGGTATTAGTTGTTATAATGTTTATCCAGTTGTTCAGTCAGTTGGGTCTTGTAACGAGAAGGTGCCAACCAGAAGAAAAAAAAGATGCCGAGATGTTTAGAATTTTTAATAAACTGACATCTGATGATGAAATTCAAAAACCAGAAACAAAGAAGAAACTGACATCTGATGATGAAATTCAAAAACCAGAATCTCCTTTTCAAAAAGTTGAAAAGGAAGCTGTTGTTAAAATACAAAAAGTTGTCGATGATAAGCTGGAAGGTAAATTGAGCATTGTGGACAAAGATACGATAGCTAGAGAGCTGAAGACTCTTGCTCTGGACTTGGTAGAAACACAACGGCTTACATTAACTTTACCAATCTTTAACAAAATTGACAAACATGTACGAAACATTAATAACATCTTGCAAAGGCTACATGAACAAGAGATTGCTAAAAGAACTTCGTCAGAGAAACCTCTTTTCAAAAAGACTAACAAAAATGAAGTTTGTCCGGAAAAATTTTTAGGTAACAATTTAGCATATGGCTATCCGTATTTTCGTACTGGTTTTGTGAAGTTAAACTGCACAAACTACATCCCTACAAGAGAGCTTGTTACAATCATAATTAGTATTCCAAAGGAGCATTCAAAACGTGCCGATAGTTATGTTGGTATTCTAGTGAATATTGCTAAGCTTTTTCCTGGAATTTCGGTAATCTTTGCAACAGATGAACCTCTCACAAATTTACAGCTAGAACAGATATCTAAACTTAGAATCAAATTTCAGAACTATAGAAGCGCCAATAAAAAACAAGGTCGTTTGTGGCAGCAACTTTTAGAAACAGTGCAAACACCATACGTTCTGATAGCTCCAGATATCACCCACTTTACCGATGATGTATTTTTAGAAAGGCTTGTGAGAGTAGTCAGTGAAAATGATGAGGTTGTTTTGAGCGGTGGCAGTTATCGTAACCTGAATGGAGAGTGGAGCATGGGCTGCCTACAGTCTTCTATCAAGAACTGGACTTTAACTTACATAGAGGGCTACTATTTCTCCTTCAGTGACTGCTTGGTATGTGACTTTATACCGGGCCCGTGGCTGGCTAGTACTAACAAGCTTAAACGCTTCGGATTTGATGAAAGGTATATTTTTAATCTTATGAAATAGATGTTAAAGTAAGAAGAAAGCAAAGTTGTGGTAATTTATATGAGAGGTTTATTGCAAGATTACGCAAGGAGTCTAGTGAACAGTTATGCGATATAAAGATAATGAAAGTTAAGTTGTAGATAAATTGTAATATTAAACGTGGCGATGATGGTAAAAGCAAACATGCGAAGTTGAACATTAAAGAAACAGTAAAGATGAAAATGAAATAAATGTTAACAATGTTTAACTGAGGAATAGGAATGGTAACATTTGCAATGTCGGTGACTGTAAAGGTGGAGTAAGACAACACTAAATAATGTAAAAGTAAAGATATGAAAGGAGAAAGTAAACATGAAGGAGAATCTTAGGGAAAATGTCAAGGTAACGATAAAGGTTAAGCGAAATTAGTGAAGGTGAAGAGGAAGGCAAAGGTGATTGTAAAAGAAAAGGTAAAAGTACTTTAAGTGAAGATGAAGGTCAAGGTAAAGGTAAAGATAATGATGAAGGTAAAAGTGAAGGTGAAGGTAATAATGAAGGTAAAAGTGAAGGTGAAGGTAATAATGAAGGTAAAAGTGAAGGTGAAGGTAATGATGAAGGTAAAAGTGAAGGTGAAGGTAATGATGAAGGTAATGATGAAGGTAAAAGTGAAGGTGATGGTAATGATGAAGGTAAAAGTGAAGGTGATGGTAATGATGATAGTAAAAGTGAAGGTGAAGGTAAAGGTGAAGGTAATAATGAAGGTAAAGGTGAAGGTAATGATGAAGGTAAAAGTGAAGGTGAAGGTAAAGGTGAAGGTAATGATAAAGGTAAAAGTGAAGGTGAAGGTAATGATGAAGATAAAAGTGATGGTGAAGGTAAAGGTGAAGGTAATAATGAAGGTAATATAAAGGTAAAAGTGAAGGTCAAGTCAAGGTAAAAGTGAAAGTGCAGATGAAGGTCAAGGTAATGTAAAGGTGAAGTACTTAAGTAAAGATGAAGGTAAAGGTGAAGGTAAAGTAGAAGGTAATGTAAAGGTGAAGGTAAAAGTACTTTAAGTGAAGGCGAAGGTAAAAGGAAAAAGTGAAGATGAAGGTAAAGTGAAAGGTAAAGGTAATGTAAAGGTGAAGGTAATCTTAGTGAGGGCGAAGGTTAAAGTATATAAAAGGTAAAGGTGAAGGTGATGAAAAAGTTGAAGGTGAAAGTGAAGAAGGTAAAGGTAACAGTAAAAGTAAAAGGAAAAGTAAGATAAAGGATAACCCAGGTAATGACGAAATTGAAGAAATTGAAAGTAAATATGAATGAGGAGGAGAATGGACGTCTGAATATAGGTATAAAATTAAAATAAAGTTAGAGATGATGACGAAGGTGAAAGAAAGTTCAATTTGTAGGTGAAGGTCAAACAAAAGATAAAAATGAAGGTAAAAAACAGAAAGATAAAGTTAAAGCTTAGTTTACCTAATTTCGCTCAATTCGTCTAATTTCTTTAAACCTTTTTGAGCGCTGTGGTTTAAACCGGCATTGCTACGAAAGATTTTGTATTGTTATTCGAGCTTATTTTCTCCTCGATGCAATTTAATTAACCCATCTTTATTGTTCCATTATATTCATATACAGCCTTCCCGATGGTGTTTTCAATGATCTCTTTTTACGTATCAAAAAGCATCCTCGCTCCCAGGTCGCTGTGAGCTGCCCCGATGTCATGTTCAATGTGCAACCACGAGTAGTCAAGGACGCAGATTATGTAGCCGTTGCGCGGAAACATGATATCAAGAGATGGGTTGACGCTAATGGGAGAGTCCACTGGTATGGCTGTAGGCGGGGCTACGCTTACACTGGAGACGTCACATGCAGTCTGACCAAAGGGTTGGGAGTTCCGCCTTGCGACTTGGCCAACCTAGCGGAAGTGGTGAAATTTATTATGAAAGAATGCGAAGATGCAGGACTGTTTTGTGAACTTCAAGAGGGAACTCTTTTAGGTATGATGCAATACTTATCTTAATATTACAATAACTGCTACTTAAACGAGTTTTATCCGTTAGTACTACAGACAATATAGGATAAGATGGTTAAGAGTTTAGATGTAAGAGTTTAGATGTAAGAGTTCTACCGTTAGTGAAACTAGTTCACATGAATCACACAATATTTTTGCATGTTGTCAGTTACGGATCAATCGGAGCTAAAAACGAAAAAGCGCTCACATGATTCAGCACGCATCTAGCAAACTGGGATAAAACATTTTCTTATACACCAATTATGTATTGCTCGCGGATTTAGGCCTGATGCATTCTCAGTTTCAGGAGCGATTTTCGTATGGCGTGGTTATCCTAAAATGCCTCGACTTCATGCGACCGTGGCGCGTGGGCAACTGTTTGTTAGTGATGTTTTGTCGAAGAGGGTGTTCTTTTGGCTGTTTCTTAAGTGTATTTTTAAAACTGTATCTACTACGTCACTTCATAACTTTCACTAATTTAGGATAGTTCATAATTAATGCAGCTTTCTTTTATGATAATTATTATTTGAAAATATATAAAGCGTTTTCACAAACGTCATAGAAACCATGTTGACGATTTTGATATTTTTTTTTTGTTTCGGACACCAACATGGCCTCTGCGCCTATTGTCTTCTCTTGGGACTGAGAAAACGCTCTGTTTTTGAAATTACTTTGCTGAGCAACTCATAATATTTTTTTATTTATCAAATGTAGAAGCCTAAACCATGTATTAGACTGTGATAAAACACGATGGGAAATTAAGAACTACATTTCTCAAGCGCGCGTATGGTCCTATCAGTAATATGAAATAAATGAATAGATAAATAAATTTAGATTTAGTGGGCTTCGATTTTAAAAGATCAGACTTGAGTGTTAGATATTGTCATCGTTCTGATGAATCTGCATGTGGCAAAGCAGTCTAATTCGTGAACGGCAGTACTAGTGCTTCTTGCAATTTCCAGAAATAAATGCATCATCGTTTGCGTTCAAGTCTAAACAATATACGATCGACCTTGTTTCCTAGATCCATCAAGAGTTGCGCTGAAAAGAACTGAATGGAACACGGCTATCATCCATTCTTTTGACAAGCCCAAGCCGTCTCAACCGTTTCTGGATTATCACAGATATAGATTTGCATATACATATATCCAGATATAAGTTATATTGATAGATACTCTCTTCCTTCCAAAGTTGAGCATTATAGAATTAGTGGTAATATTTGTCATACGAAGACTTATACAATGTCAAATGTCTTTTCTCTTAACACATTAGGAGCAGTAAAGTTCGGCAAAGTGCTTCCTTGGGAGAGGGACGCGGACATAACTTTTTTAACGGCTAACTATACAGCCTTCAAGAAACTTGAACCAAAATTTAGTAGGGCGGGTTATTCATTCAGTTATGAAGACGATTCTCTTTGGTGTTGTGTGGACGGACGACAAGCCGGGGGGAAATTCCGTATTGGAACAACACGATGGACGGTTGAGATGTATGGCCAACATCTAATGGAGTCTGAAATACTAGTAGCTAAAGGACAAAAGCCAACGAAGGTTCTCTTCGACGGTCAGTGGGTGAATATGGTTCGTAATCCGGGACTTTATGCTCGAAATCGTTACGGTCCAAATCATTTACGTCACGCGGAACATTGGATGGATATGGGACAATCTACCGGTTGGGCCTTTTATAACCCTTCAAAATTCTCTCCTTGCCCGTACCCAGGGCACTCTGCTTGTTTAGATCAGTACCCGGCTGACGGAAACTTACAGTTCACATAAAAATCTATATATTTATGTTTATATTTAAGTCTGGTATTGTTTCTCAATGTTGGTGTTAGATTACTTGCAAGATTTCATTCTGCTAAATCTTCTTAAAGAATCGTCCATGTTTCTGTTAGAGTATCCTAAAGCCCCTTTGAGGTGGTGGCATGCCAAAGGGTGGGTAGAAAATATATTTTAAATTTTGACTGATTTGGCTTGCTACGCTCGTTTGAAAAACAATAGTTTATACTTTTGAGAGTGTAAATTTCCAAGACACCCAAGTACTTTTTCAGGGTTTTGTCTTTTTCTGTTGAAAGTTTTTTTAGACGCTTTTTTGAGAGGCAAAAGCCTAAGTTTGATGGGTATTTAAAATTTTTCCCGAACTCCAAGTTTACAGGTCATTTCCTAAATTAAAAAGCATAAACAAATAAAGAACATATTTGTATTATCTTTTTGTTCTTTGCCATGATTACTTAATTTGCACCTTTTACATTAGGCCGGCATGACGTCATCTGTGGGGCTTGGTCTGCATAATTAATTTTTGTTTTTCCTCTGGATTTGTTTGTTTTGTCATTACAAAGTCGTTATTGTGGCATACATCGTTACCAAGCTCTTTATTCAGTCGCGATCGTCATCATCACCGTAACCGCTGTTATCACCACCACAATCATCATTATAACTGCCGTTATCAACATCACCATCACCACCGCTATCATCATCATCATCATCACTATCACTATCATCATCACTATCATCATCACTATCACTATCATCATCATCATCACTATCATCATTATCATCATCACTATCACTATCATCATCACCATCATCACTATCACTATCATCATCATCGTCGTCATCATCACTATCACTATCATCATCATCATCATCACTATCACTATCATCATCATCATCATCACCACTATCATCATCATCATCATCATCACTATCACTATCATCATCATCATCATCATCACTATCATCATTATCATCATCATCATCATCATAACCATCATCATTATCATCATCATTATCATCATCATCACCGCTATTATCACCACCACCACCATCATCATCACCACTATCATCATTATCAGCATCACTATAATCATCATAATTATCATCATCACCATTATCATCATCATTATCATCATTACTATTATCATCACCATCATCACCACCTCCATTTTTATAATCATCACCATTATCATCATCACCATCATCATCACCATTATCATCATCATCATCATCATTATCACCATTATCATCATCATCATCACCATCATCATCATCATCACCATTATCATCATCATCATCATCACCATTATCATCATCATCACCATCATCATCATCATCATCATCATCATCACCATTATCATCATCACTATCATTATCATCACCGTCGTCATCACCATCATTACCACTACCATTCATGACTATTAAGACAATTATTACTTTTACTACCACCATAATCCTTGTAAACTTTTCTACCTTGAAGATACGAGTATAAAGGAGTTGACACACTCCAGCTGTGAGCTCAATCAGTTATTTTCTCTGCAGTTTAATTTCTCTTAACGCTAATAGCCCCTGAGTTCCTAAACAAAATAAAAAGTTGAGTTTTTACTCGTATCGGTAGGCAACGACTATAGGAATGGGCTTCATTCGTTTTTTTTTTAAATTTTAAAACATTTTTTTTTGTGTTACAAATTTGCACGGCTTCTTCAAAGAGTGATGTGCTCAGGGTTCTATATACAAAGCCGGAGTTGCTTGGTTACGCATGTGGGATTTGATTTTTCCGTTCGTTATTTTAAAAATTATAAATTTGTATTATTATTATTTTTCTTTTTGCAGTACTTTTTTATTTGAAGTTTTATAGGTACTTGTAGAAAAGCTTCAAGATAAAAGAAATTATTATTATTATTATTATTATTATTATTATTATTATTATCATCATCATTAATCACTAAACGAAAAAGTACAAAAGAATCGAATGCACATGCGCAGTAGACACGTGTGTCGCCAAATCAAAATTATCTATAAAACTGAATATTTTACATACAATTGGCTCTGAAACTAGTTAAAAAATCGAGGATAAAACTAAAAATTTCCCAAATAGCGTAGCTAGTGCAATTAAAGATTAATTTCATGACTGCTACTCTGTTCGAAGCTTCGTCTAATTACGTCGTAAGTTCGAGTATCACAGTTCTCTGTTGTTGTTTTTCTTCCGCTGTAAATCATCTTCTCTTTTCTGTTTTTGCTTTTTATCTTTTTTCTCATCTTTAAAACTTAAAAACATTAGGATAATTTGAAGTTTTGAGACATTTTAGTTTATCACAAAATAAAAGTTATTTTGAATATCGGTTCCCGATTCGGTTACTGATTCGATTTCTTTCCTTTCCTTAGCGACACATCCACCTCCCATCAAAATGACTGTAATTTATATTTTTATAGCAGCAAGTCTCTTTCTCATTTTTCATGGATTCAATTTAGAAACTTGCAAGAACCGGCACGAGTAAGGGTACTATAGGTAGCCTCTTGTTAGCTATGTTCTGACCATTGTAAATAACCCAAAACTGCCCTCCAAGGCTTCTAAACTACAAGTTTTCACCGGGGTACTGAAACTGTTGCCTTCGTCAGGAAAAATGAGACGAAGGCAGCAGTTTCAGTTGCCAAAAGCTTGTATTTTAGAATATTTTATCAGTGAACATTTTTAACATTTTTATGTTATAAATAGTGATAACGATGCCTCAATATTTTTTGTTTGTTTCGATTTTATAACTTTTTTATACTAAAACAGCTTTTCAACTTTTTTTGAACTCCTCGATATTACAGTTTGAAAGAGACTAAACTAAAGCAACTTTAGCCAGAAATTTGTTATTACACTGTTATCTGAGCTCTAACTTTCATATGTTTCTTTTTAGAACTGTTAGAATATGGAATTACACAGAGGTAAGTTAGAAGTTTCTTAAAATACCAGTGTATGATGGTGAGTTTTCTTCATAAATTTCAGAAAAGGTAGAATTTGATCTCAAATAGCTTTTTGGACTCTAAATTTTCCCCTTTGATCGATGGACCAAACCTTAAAATACAAATGTAATTATCGCAAGTTATCTTTTCATAAAAGGTACAATTTGATCCTTGGATAGCTTTTTAGACTTTAAATTTTAACCGTTAGATCGATGGTCCAAAACTTAAAATACAATGTAATTATTGTGAGTTATCTTTATAAATTTCAGAAAAGACACAATTTGATCCTCAGATAGTTTTTTGGATTTATAATTTTTCTGTTTGGTTAATCGTCAAAAAATTACAATGCAAACGTACTAATTGTGAGTTATCTTCAAAGATTTCAGAAAAGGTGCATATTTAGTGCATATTTCTGGACTTTAACATGAATCCGCGCTATAAAAGGGCCTGTGCTTTGCGTTCGCTACTTTCAGTTGTAACTCAACCTTCGCAGCTCAATTAAATTCGTTTTTTAGAACATCACAACCTAATTTTTGTGAATATGATCGAAATCTCGAACGTTGAAACGTAAGTAGAGTAAGTTAAATTAAGAGTAAGTAGAGTAAGTTAATGTAAGTTAAAACATAGCAGACAGGAAAACGGTATCGGTGGGTTGTAACATAATGGCGCGAAATTTCCGACTCGAGACTTTAGAACTAAAAAGTTTGTTTATTGCTACATGTTTCACTGAAGGAAATATGAAACATATAGTATATATAAGAAATTATTGCGAATTTTTAGTTTTTTTCAGTTAAAACTTAAAGTAGATTCATTTTAGTAGTCCAATGAATTTCTTTCTTTTTATCGCTCAGAGAGAAGGTTAACGACCATCTTGGTTCAAAAGTTGAATTTTGAAAGGTGTCAGATGTGGGCAGATCTAGTGGTTTTATAGTGCAGTTTCTTGTTTAAATTTTGTTCGGTTTCAAAATAATTTCTAAAGCAGAAAAAGATTGAAGTACTGTAAACATTTTATCATTTAGAATATAAAACTGATCTCTTCATTTTACCTTTGTTATTAGGAGTTCTGTGTTAAGGTACTCGAGGGCCACACAGGTCCCGTTAGAGGTTTGCTGTGGAATCCAGAAATCCCGTTTTTACTTCTATCAGGAAGCTGGGACTATACAATAAAAGTCTGGGACACAAGGTAAAAATATGTTGTTTAGTACTGGGCAAGAAACAGGCCGCCTGCGGGTCCTTAAAAAGTCTTTAAAAAGGTCTTAAAATTGGAAAAGTTCTTTGTTTAGGTCTTAAAATGTCTTAAATTTGATTTCAAGTCAAAGATGTTCCTTCCACACGTTAAAATGTTTCTTGTCATGCACTTCACAGAATGCCTCAAAAAAGCATCGCAAAAGGTGGGGAAAAGTGCATGAGCAGTCACTTCAAAACCCGCAATTTTGTTGGGCTGCAGCATTCTAATCTTTCACTAGATCGTGTGAACAACATTTTAGTTTTCACAGTTCTTAAACTTTGAAAGCTTGGGTCTTAAAAAGTGTATAAAAGGTCTTAAATTTCCTGAGTTGGAACCTGCAGGAACCCCGCTTTATAATAAAATATACATTTTTCAGCTCTGTTGTTATAAACATAATTAATATTCTCCCTTTAGGTCAGATACAAAAAGAACAAAAGTTAAGAAAAGAACCATAGATCCTACGTTTGAGGAGTCTTTTACATTCTCAGTAAGTTATCTCAAAGTAATTAATATTAATGTCTACTGTCATCTACCGATGGTTATCAAACTGTGCTTGCTTGGTACAGCTGCTGTTTCCAGTGGCTGAAAACTCGAACTCGATGGCCAAGATTTAACTTGCATACAGAGTCCTAAATTGTTCAAACATTAATTTTATATTACAATGTATATGGTCGATTATCACTGCTTTCGCATTAGTACACCTGTTTGGAACCAGGCTCCAGCTCAACTTTGCCATGAATTTATTTATTTTGTATATTAATGGATCATACATATTATGTGCTTACGATTCTTTATTCTCTAAATATTTTCTTATTAATATTTTACTTGTCTTTTAAATTATTAACTCCTTAACAAGGCTGGTATGAGTAAATTGACTACCACTAACGAAAATGATTGAGAAATTATTTTTAAGAGTTTTTAGGAATCATCATGTTGAAGCTTAATCCTTTTATTTGCAGTATAACCCAGATGATTTGGAGAACTGTGTTTTGAGGTGAGTTCATTGCCCCATCATTGGCTTTTTAGCAGGAAACGTTTTCATTGGAATTCAGTGGTACAGGTCATTTTGTGTATGTAATTGTTTTAACCCATGTTGATTTGCCACATGTCCAAATCAAATGACCCCATGTTCTTGGTCAGTCTGCCCCAAATCATTCTTGTTTGATGAGCCTTCGTTATGTAATGAATTAATGGCAGTCCAGTCCACACCAAATATAACTGTTACCATATAATGTAGCTAGGATTTAGCTAGAAATAATAGCAGTCATGAATTTTTCTCTATATTCTAATTGTATGTATTAAGTGTTGCTCAAACTTGTAATTGTTTTTGCAGGTGTACAGTTTGGAGTGCAAGTCTGATTGGAGAAGATGTATTTCTCGGTCAAGTAAGTTTCTAGAATTGAGAGTAGCCAGGGAGTGCAGAGATAAGAGTTTGTGTACTGTATCTCATATTGACCTTTGGCTAATTGCTTGACAGTTTCAGCAAGAGTTGTGGCAATTTGAAGAATCATACTTGATAATCTGGTGGCATACCATTCAATGCAAAACTCATAGACTCGTCAAATTAGTTTCAACATTTTTAGGCAGTAGCTTTTGTGAGAATGGCCAGTCAAAAATGATAATGAAAGTTCGAAATCTTATTGAGACTGAGTTTGTACAGCAGTGGGAACAATGAATGGTCATCACAGGCCGCCCCTCTTTTGCAATTGCTTACATACTGTAACCGCAGCAATCATTATTTGTGACATCTTTGTCCAAATTCTCATTGACTTTCGTGCTTGTTTGAGCGGAACCTTTTCCTTAAGCCTTTCAGTGCCAGTCTGTTATCAACAACCAACTTCTCCTTATATAACACATACAAAATATGACATTTGGTGATGAGAAAATGAGAATTGATCA
>JAOBBB020120490.1:0-12977 GCA_025331005.2 Zoanthus gigantus
GCGAAAACTCCGTGCAGGCGCTCAGCTTGATGCATTCCAACGTGCAGTTACTGTATTTACTATTGTACCCAAAACACCAAGAATCTTTTCATTGCAGCGAAAACTAATAAAATGGTTTTGAGCATCACAGACGACTAGTTTTTCATTGGTCTCTGTAATACCGAGGGTAAGGGACGAAACCCATCACATTAGGCCCCGGTTGAGCGGGCTGAGTTTTTCTAACGACATCCCGGCCGTTCGCATACAATTTGTAAAAATTTTGCTCGCGATTACATGGAAAAATTTCAGCCCGGTTTGCCGAGATCTCGGTAACAACCGCCGGGATCCCGGCAAACCGGACTGAAAATTTTCCATATAATTGCACAGCATGGCTGGCCCGGCCTGACTTTTGCTGGCATAATCAAGTTATTTGTCCACTCTTTTTTATAACAACGTCTAATTTTGGGGGCCGAAAGTTCTAATTTGTTTGGAAATTTCAGTCTCAAATGTTGTTGAATATATCATTTAGTAAACGTAGTAGAAAATTTTCGCAATTCCGCCATATCGAAAACAAATACGAAACTCTCACTAACTTTGTATCCCGTGCCGGGCTGGCTCGTATCATGCAATACCGGACTGAAGGTTGTGTTTCTGCCCGCTGAACCGGGCTAGTCCGTTCCATATAATCAGAGCCTTACCAGGGACACAGATTCACTTTTGATCACTTTTGTTGGTATTTATGTTTGCTATTACTGATTTTTATCTTACAACCCAGATTAATGCGTTTTTTCTGTTGTAAGAAAGTAGTCGCTCTAATATAAAAATTTAACCCAATTGTAATAAAACAGTTAACCACTAATGTAACAAAATTTTAACCACAATTGTAATAAAATTTGGAAATCAAAAAATTTAATTTCTTAAAACTAAATATTTATTAGTAATTAATATGCAACCTTGGTTCACTGCAAAAATATCGAGCGCGTTTGGTCAAAAGCGATCACGTGATTTCGGATTATCTTTCAATAACCGCCACGACCGTGCATTAACTTAGTCATTTGTGGTTAACGTTTTATTACATGTTGGTATTACATTTGTAGGTGATACAACGCGTACATGCGAAGTACGTGATAGAATGCTCGTTTTCGTATAACGCTGGTCATCATACGGAAGGCTCAGAAATTGCTAAAATCTGTCATTAAAAGTGCAAGTCGAAGTGAAAGCTGGATTTTGTACCAAACGCAGCCCAACTTTGTCAAATATATAAATAAATTCAATCTGGTAAAATCCCTGATCCTGACTCCAAACGCCCCCTGATTAAACCTCTTTGATCCCTGATTCCAAGCCTCTGATCGCTGATCCCGGCCTTATTTTAAGGCCTGGTCCCATAAATCATGTTAGGGACTCTCGTTGACGATAGATAATTTCAGTTCAAACCTGAAGAGGGCTGGTTTGGCCAGCTGAAATATAGTTTAAATAAAAAACAAACATTATATACATTGTGTTCACTTTTTATTGTATTTTAGTTTATGAATCAAACTGAATAGCTGTGTTCGATCGCATTTGTCGACTTCTTAAAATTCTTAAAATCCAGGATTTTTGTTTGGGAAATCTTTTCCCCCGCTAGAGGATGAGGGGTACTCAAGCAAAGTCGGGGCTACCCGGGAGCCGATATCGGGCTGGTTGGACACTGTGCAGTAGTGTTTTAATGAAAAATAATGATGAAACTACAACTGTTATTGAGTATTGTCTTTATCCGTTGAGTATTGAGAAACACAGTGGCATGTTATTACCAGCATGGGACAAAAAAAACATTGACAAAACACATGTTCAAGCTTAAAAGCTTCGCGTTGATAAAAATCAAGAAACTAAAACAAACCGAACTCTAGTCTCGTTTATTAGATTTAATCATGTTGAGGAGTTTTACAATATCGTTTTTTAAAAACTGAAAAGAAATATTCTGTCAAAGTAACATGCTTTTGAGAGATAATGAAACGCATCAAACGGAGAAGTGAACCTGTTTCTGTTTTCTTTTATTGAAAACAAACCTTTAACCAATACGTTTTCCGGAGCAATTGCGAAATACCCCACCACGATTGTCCTTGATTTAACATTACACTTTATATTTTAAAGAAAAAACTTAATAAGAGCAGCGAGGCTCAAATCGCCTGAAAAATAAGAACAAATTAAGAACAATCTGAGGCTGGGAAAATGAAAGATTAGCAAAAAAACAAAGATGAAACACTATCTTCTCACAAACTGAAATAATGAAGATACTGTCTGCCTCTAATCACAAGAAAAACAGAGCAAAAAAGAGCTCCTAAGGTCGTTATAGTTGATTTTCAGAATTTAATAATATATTAGTCAAGAACAAATTAAGAACATTCCGAGCCTCATACTGCTGAAAAAAATATTGAGCTTTAGCAAAATTTTATTAGTTCTTAAAAAAAAGTGTATTTAAAGACAAATAGTTGCACTAGGAGAGCACTCACGCAGTTGTATAAACATCATCAACCCTTCACTTATAATATCCAAACCGCGTTCGTGACCCAACAACTCCGAAACATTTCCTAAGTCCATATAGCACGAAGGAATGTTTTAAGAATCTTCCAGCCATGAATCCTTTTTCGGGATTCTACTAATCGTTCTGCCAGCGCACTAACAAAACTCTCCCACGAAATGTTGCAACTTGTATTATTATTAAACGAATTTTCATTTACTTTATTTATATGTCGGAGCGTTTTGCAAGAACGCTTGTGTCAAACAACAGACAGTACGAATCTACTATAATATGCATGAATGCCGTACATTACCGGAAGCCTAACCCACATGCCATGTACATTTGATTCACTTATGGTACCTTTTCGTTAAAATCGAGAAATACGAGGCTTTCTGTTGTTTGCAAAGCAGAAACTAAAAGGAACAATTTTGCGAACACTTCACGTTTAAATTAACTGGATATTTGTAACCCACTCTGTAAATTTTTTTTAACAGATACTAAAACTGAAGTAGCTTTGGACTAAACAATTACGTTTATCGTTATTGAGTCCTGAACTGTTTGACCGGTGTTATAGTAGTACGGATTTTTCAAAAGTGTTTAAGAACGCAAGCACGACTCACCATATTTCTGATTGACCTTGAATATGTTGCCAGAAACAGCAACCTTTCTTCGTTGTTCTTCCGCACCGTTACTGCAATTATGCTCACTGCTGTTCTTCAAAATCATAAAAAGCAATGACACTAGAAAAGTAACTTGGAACTTTTCCTTTGCCATCACGACTGTTTTATCGGTCTGAACATTAGCGTAATAGTTTAGGGGATATGTATATATCAGAACTTCCGATATTGGCTTTGTAATCTGATCTGACTTTGTTATCATCAGATTAAGGTGACGGAAGTTGGCAGCGCGCGTTAACTTCAGAGGTGAAGTTGGATATTTAGTGGGTCATAAGCTTTAATTCTTTTCGGAGAATGAAAAGTAAATTGCTCCCACCTGTGCTTGCAATGCTCGATCATTTCGCTCCAAAACAGCCTTCCATGAAATAAAACAGTTTTAACTAGCATATTGTAATCTTGTAACTCGTTGACAAATTGCGTTATATAATGACGAAAATGAAGATAACATTGATTACGCAAGGATTTAAAGGGTGGGAATCATCAAATACCAACTGAAAGAAAACGAATAAAAACAGCCTTAAGACTTCCGCTATGGGTTTTCACAGCAAAACCTATTGCAAGTTCTCTCTAATGTTTGTAAAGAAAAAAAAAGATTGAAAAATATAAGAAACGTTCCGTTCAGATTCCATTCCACTCGAGTCTGCATGAACGCAGTTTGATGAGAAATATTTCTCAGATAAGTGTGTAAAAATTTATTTTCTTTTATAGCGAGTTTGTTCTAACACATTTACAGTTACTAATGGGAATTTCCTCGGACATTAGCGCAACATGTGTAAATGAGCGATAATTGTCTTATTTGTGACACGTACACGTATTATAGTCATATGGACCAAATACTGAAAACAATCCATCAACAAACCGGTTTCAGTTAAAAACTGACTGAAAATTTCTTAAAATCAATGGGTAAAACTTTTGTCTCTGTGCTTCCTTTTGTTTTTAAGGCTCGTGTTTCTTCCTGCTTCAAAGTGAAAACCTCTTTCGGAAACAAAATTGCAGTTATTTGAATCAGAACGCCGTCGACCGGTTGCTCCAAAATTGTCTTTGTGTGGAATTCTCTGGAAATCATCACCACCATTCGGCAGGTGAAATCCATCACGTCGCCTCTTTCGTTTGTGCGTCAGACTTTTATTTGCCGAACAACGACTGTGCCAGCTGTCATCCAACACTTGCTGAAAAAGAAGAGAATCTTGGTTAAGCTTTACAAAATTAGTTTACAGGGGAAAAACGAAAAAGTTCATGGTTGCTGAAAAAAACATTTATTTTGCAGTTTAGAGCATTCAATTTCTTATTGCTGCGAAACGGGCGTAGCAAGCGAGCAGCAACACTAATCTTGACGGGCTTCCTGTGATCAATCTAGCCGAGTTGGGTTGGGCACGACTGAAATAGACAGTTCCAAAAGTTCCAAATTGCAAAGTTACAAATTATTTTATGAACACGCGGCACAATGGTCAGCGGTAGCTAACCTAAAATTATGCGTGCGACAAAAGGTGCATGACTGACCGCATGCTTTTGGAGAGAAGCGAGTGTGCTGTGGGAAATTTCGAGAAAGCAAGGTAAGTTCAAACAATGTCAAACAATTTCATTATTAGTCAACTTAGTGCAAGTATTCATCAAGCTGAGTCCCTTAGCTCTGTTACGTGCAAACTCGTTTCGTGTTTCGCAATGGACGGCCACACAGTCGATCAAATATTGGTAGAAGGAGATGCCAAGTATCAGTATGTAGAAACCTGTGATTATGACACCATTCCGTATGCAGACATTGTCGCTGACGGATTTACCCAATTGAGTACGTTGGCCTACGATGACAGCTAATCCAACGAAACCAAATTAATCGCCCATTGAGGCAAAAACTTAAGCTAAATCAATCGCCCATTGAGGCAAAAAATTAAGCTAAAGTAATCGCCCATTGAGGCAAAAAATTAAGCTAAATCAATCACCTACTGAGACAACAATTTTTTCCCCGTTTTTTTTCCCCTTGATTGTTTATAAGTTATTTTCTTTTCTGTTTTAAGAATATCATTATTACGAAACTTGACATCGATATCTTTCGTAGTTAAAGAGTTATGATTGTTCAAAATCTCGAACTTTATATATTTATGGTCAAATTTTGTTTTTTTTTAATTATTTTATGAATGTTTATGACCTATTCTCCCTTCTGTTCTAACAATATTAATTTATTATTTATACGAAATTTGACATAAATATCTTTTGTGTTTAAAAAGTTGATTGTTCAAAATTTCTAAGTTTATACATTTATGGTAAAATTTCGTTACTTCTACCTTTTTTTCATGAATCTTTATTATAAGCTATTTTATTTTCTGTTATAAGAATATTATTTATACCAAATTTGACATCAATATCTTTTGTATTTTAAAAGTTATGATTGTTCAAGATTTCGAATTATATATTTACGGTAAATTGTTCTTTTAAATTTATTTTTTTTTCATGAACGTTTATGGGAGTACACCCCCCCACCATCGCCAAGACCAAGCTCACATAGTATATTTTACACCTGATTCGCAGCATTTTACGTTATTGATAACTTCTAGTAAAGACATTTTTTTCATTTTGGCCTGCCTGAAAACTTGTTTTGATAATCTAAATGGAATTGATAGGGTATGCACCCCCCTGACTTACTACTTACAACTCTGTAACCACTGGGCGGAAAACTACAGTCCTGTTTACATGGCACAAAGTAACCCGGGTTCGACCCGGGTTAAAACTAACCCGGGTTAGTTTTTGTCGTGTAAACACCGTTAACCCGGGTCCGACCCGGGTTAAATCTAACCCATCTCCAGAGGTGGGTTCGCCCCGGGTTCGACCTGGGTTATTTTAGGAAAGTGTCGTGTGAACACCAACCTGGGTCGAACCCGGGTTAGATTTGATTTTGCACATGCGCACTTGTGCGTTTCCCATGAAACGTTGCCTCGTGTTTGGCTTGAACTGCTTGTTATGAGTTGCAAAAGCAGATCGAAATCTTTTTACCGTTGTATTTCTAAACAACGATGAGCGAATCAAGACGGTCTCAGTACTTGGGAGGACAATGAAGTGTTTTTATTGATTGATATATGGGCTGGTGATAAAATCCAACAACAGCTAGATAGTTACATGCATCAGAAAGAAACCAATCTGGGAAAAGATTGCTCGAAGGGTCGAAGAAGAAGGTGGATGTCAAGATTGTGATGCTTTGTTGTTAGGGAATCTGGGCATGCTTGTGTAAAACTAACTCGGGTTCGTCCCAGGTTTGTGTTTACACGCGTCTTTCGTATTTTTCAGTGTGAACAAAGTCGGGTCGAACCCGGATTAGGTTTAACCAGGGTCGAACCCGGGTTAGTTTGTGCTGTGTAAATAGGGCTTACAACTGAAACTGTTGATGCTAAACATCCAGGAGGTACCACTCTCTCAAAAGAACTGTACGGGGTATGTGCTGCTGATCATGGTTTTGGTTTAAGTCGTTTTCTGCCGATATATCCGGTTACCAAAATTGGAGCTTCTATGCCAAGAAAAAACTCATTGAAATCTACATTACTGGAGTACGTGGAATAATCCGGCAACTCAAGGGTGCAAGTTTAATCATCGCCGCAGGGAAATCGCAAAGGTGATGTTTCGAGCGTAAGCATTTCGTTAGAGCACTGCTGGCACTCGGAACGTCAGCTCTGTGCTTTTCCTTCGTAGACGGCGATTATCGAACTGTTAAACCCAGAGTTGATTAAACCAAGTTTTTCCCTTACTCGCTGATGCACATCAGAAGTATTTTTAAAAACTATTCAACAACCGAAATAATTAGAATTTGAAAAGTCCCTTTACTACACGCTGCACATGAAGTACATACGATGTAACTTGCAATATGATTTCAATTATTTCGATTGTAGTTTTCATTCAAAGTATAGAATCTACTATACTTCGAAAAGATAACGTTTTAGATATCGTAACCAATTTGAACGCCTTAGAGGAAGATACACACCTATTCTTTAGCAAAGTACCTCTCCCCAAGGGCTATGAACGTGGAAACCAAGTACTTGTTTAGCTTTCTTCATTTCTCTGAGGTTTTGCTTTGTGTTGGGCTCAGGGATGGCGATTAAGTGTTCGATAGAAACATATATCATTGAACGTCAAATAAGATGTCTGTATCAGGAAATTTCCCATGCTAAAAACACTGAGCTGATACAAAAATGTCACCGTAGTTCAACTTGCAATGAAAAATTAATACTAATATTTACTCATGCTATATTTTAAAGCGATGCCACCGTTAATAAGTTGTGACTATCAAACTGAAATACAACTCACTGTAAGAAGTTACAATTACCATCACTAACATCGACATCACAACCGATTACGATCACTGCTAACACGATCGTCACCATGATACACTTTACACTAACATCATCACCATCAACACACCCACCAACATCATCAACACACCCACCAACATCATCAACACACCCACCAACATCATCATTAACACACCCACCAACATAATCATCAACACACCCACCAACATCTTCATCAACATCAATAAAAGTACGAGCAACACAGCTATTATCACCTTCACTTAATTTTATAAAATAATTTGGATAATACGTTCGATTTGATTGGTCTACAAGTGTGTTTTCATGGCGCTATAAAGCACGAAAATGACGTGAGCAATGTGGTTTGGCTGTATCCGAGTTGTGACAACTTACAGTTTAATGAAAGAAATAAAACTATATATACATACGCGCTTCGTATATCCCTTTCTTTTTGTTTTGTCAGAAAAAAATAATTTTATAAAGTAAATAAAACATGTTCTCCGTGCCTTCATGCCCTAGTGAAAATCTCGGAAAGTTTGTGAGAATTCTGGAGCAGGTGAAATCCGAGACGCAATCAGCTCTCGAATTCTCCCAAGCATTCACCTCGTATTTCTCCAGGCTATGAGGGCACGGAGAATACGTCTTATTTATTTTACAAAATTATTATTTTCCGACATACAAAGAGAAAGAGATATACGAAGCACGTATGTATATATAGTTTTATTCCTTTCATGAAACTGTAAATTCTCACAATTATCTTAAATATTTGTGAAAACCATCACCAAAAGACAGAAAACCGTAATGCGTTCCATACAATCTACTAGCTCGTAGTACTAGAAGCTATTAAAAAAACTGAATCAAGTTTCACGCATTGCGTGTTGAAAATTTATCGGACATGTTGTTTCTGTATTTTTTTTGTTAATGTTTAAATTTGGTTTCATTGATGATTAACCGGAAGTGACGACTATTGTACTAGATTAACTATTAACTTTGTCTGCCCTTAGTAGAGAACTTGGCGGAGTGAATGTCAGTGAATGTTTGTGAATGCGATCGCGACTATAAGAGATTAAATATACAAAACTTTTTTACTAAAATATCCTTTGAGTCTGGAGCTTTGGAGGCAAGTTCCCGACATGCGTAGTTATTTTCTGTCAAAGTTGAAAACACTTTCTTTACAAATAAATGCAGAACAATGCTTAATTTTAAAACAACCCTTACTCTCCGTTAGAAAACACAAACTAAATTTTTTTCAACGTGTTACGAAAATTCAAAATGTCACGTTCTCAACACTTATAAACATGCTTCAAGTAGATTTTAAAGATTTTCAAGATGACAAGTGGTTGGCACTTGAAACATTAAATTCCGAAAGCAAATAAGGTCACGTACTGATTCGAGTCTTAATTGATTCTAACCCATTGAGTGGCGACTTCCCGACTGCAAGACATGAAAAAATCGAGTAAAAGCAAGTGTATTTTCTGTTCCGGCGTCATGCTCGTGTACAATTATATTATACTATTTTAAACTGTCGCTTTCGAATTAAACTTGATTGCCAGATAATGAAAAGACCAAACTGAGTAAGCAAAAATTTTCATCCTAGACGTTTTCTTTCAATTGATTTGGAAACGATCCTGGTCATCGTTATTTTTGTTCAAACAGAAATCTCCAGTCTGTTAGTTGATAACACTGCAGAAGTGTTAAGTATTTTAATATAAGGTGCTGTATATAGTGTAATGTATTGTAGGTAATCCAAAGCAGTGTAATGTAAGGTAATGCAAGCAGTGAAATTTACGGTACCGTAAAGCATTGTAATGAATGGTAGTGCAAGGCATTATAATATAAAGTACAATAAAGCATTGTAATGTAATGTAATCCAAAGTAGTTTAAGGTATCGTAAAGCAACGTATATAAGGTGCTGTAAAGCAGTGTAAGGTAATGTAATGTAAAGTATTGTAATGTAAGGTAATACAAAGCAATATAATGTAAGGTAATACAAAGCAGTGTAATGTAAGGTAATACAAAGCAGTGTAATGTAAGGTAATGCAAAGCAATGTAAGGTAATACAAAGCACTGTAATGTAAGGTAATACAAAGCACTGTAATGTAAGGTAATACAACGCAATGTAATGTAAGGTAATACAAAGCACTGTAATGTAAGGTAATACAACGCAATGTAAAGTAAGGTAAAATATAAAGCAGTGTAATGTAAGGAAATGCAAAGCTGTGTGAAGTAAGGTAATGCAAAGCATTATGATGTAAGGTAGTGCATAGAATTGTAAAGTAAGGTAATTTATAGTAGTACATTGTAGGGTTAGGTCGTATAATGAAGTTTAATTTACTAAAATGTAATGAGATGAGTGTAACCTACAGTAACGTAACGTACAGTTTAAATAAAACAATCATCATACTCATTGTTAACTCAATCCAAGCTCCTTGCCTCATCATGACCAATAATGACAACGAAGTGCAGCAAAAAAAATAATAGGGGAGGCCCTAAATCCTTAAGCTTGCAGGGAAAGTTTCAGATTCCTAATTAAGTCATGAAGATAATTCGAAAACCTCATAAGTTAGGGTTCCCTCTCTAATAGAAGAAACCAACTGGCAATATAAACTTCAATAAATCATACAATAAAATTTAAAATAGAAATATAAAAATCAATCGTAATAGCTTCAGTTTCAAAAATAAAGAATCTCCCGGAATTTAATACCAACTAGAGTATTTCAAATTACATACTATAACTCTGTCGTTCCTCATATCATCAAGAGAGGTATCCACAGCCATCTTTCTTTTCTTCCTTCTGCGTTTTGACTTTCCAGGATTTCTCTCGTCCTTCCTGTGAAATGAACTGACTTCCACATTGCAACTGTCACGATCGCTTTTCATATCACGGTTGTCATTACTGTCACGCCAGTCACGCCTTGATGTTTTACTTTCTTTCTTTCCATGACCAATTTTTTCTTTTTTCTGATGTTTATTCTTCTTACCAAGAGATACCACTGCAAAATATAGGTTAAGAGGTAGGGTATGTATATAATATCATATAATTATTAACTATACTCTTTAATTATATATAATTAATTTATAAAAGTGTTTTAAGTATTATTTTTATCAAAAATAAAATTATAAAAAAGAAACAATTAACTTGATTCTTGGATCTACAATTGGGGCAAATGTTTAATATAATTTATTTTTAATTTAACTTAAACGCGCTAAAGTTTCCGAATGTGAATTATTTAAGTTTTTTTGCTGCTTGTACTCAGTCAGTGCTACTTTATGGATGTCAATTGCGGTTTAACTTTAATCTTCCACATGCATCAGACTGTCTATACCGCTATACCAATTTATACCACATAATGAAACAAAAGTCTGTTTTAAATTTCGGAACAAAAGACCGTTATGCTAATGGACTTTAGGTCTGCCTGCCTGTCTGTCCATCTTGTAAAAGTTATATCATTATCGTGCGTGATTTATACAAACATAAAATTGTTTTGTTGTTGTACTCGTGAAAGCAAAGTTTAAATGCAAAGCCAAAATGAAAGTAACCTAGTTGTTAGGAAACACTTTTTACGTAGCTAAAAACCGCAAACTGACCAAAATGTTAATCAACTTACTTTGCAACATTTTATAATCTGGGATTTATTTGCAATAATATATATATACAGCAATCTTAATATAGTTTTCCTATTCTTTGAAATAAAATACAACCATTATTCTGTTAGTTATCAGGTAAAAGTCATCTGATGCATAACAGTTTTTCGATAACATAAACGATTTTCTACCGGAGGCAAAATTGTAGGAATCAAAAGAGAACTAATAAATCTTTATCACCCTCAAATGTAACCATTTCATTAAAGCCGTGTTAAAGAATTTAACAACATTAGCAAACTCCCCTCGTCTTTTTTCAGTTTATTTTGTTTCGAAACAGAATCAGTCGATCTCGTCTTACCGGACATTAAAATGGCCTGGCTTAAATTTGTAACTATAAGAAACAAAGATTAAGGAGATTTGGACCCAAGTAAACAACACAAACCTTGTACAGTCCTCTCATTTCCGACATGCCACGAGTCTTGACTGTACATACGGTGGCTAGGTGTTGAGTAATGCCTTTTAGAACTATCAAAATTGTTAAACCGGTTCTTCTTATCCGATTCTTTGCCTGTTGACTGTTCTCTAGCACTATATTTGACAATAAATGGGAAAGTTGGTATGACACGACTATCCATGGGATCATCTGGACATTCCTACAAGAATAGCACAACTAAAGTAAGGTTTATACAGCCAAAGAAATACACAAAAACAAATTAGATTTTGCATTTTATAAAATCCAGGCACACGAATGATATACAAATGACAGGGTATACAAACTAACAACAAATACTGAAACTGTCAACCACGTTGGTAGATACATTTTGTATAGACAGAGGTACACATTATGCCATTAAGCTCAAAGATGCCATGCATATTAAATGGTCAAAAACGATGCTAAACCAATAGGTCATGCACTTGAACTTCCACTTAGCTTATAGCTTAGCTTATTTTCTATACTTTCTTTGTTTTCCATTCACTGTAAATAGATTTGTTTACTCGGTTTATAACCACTTTGAAGATGAGGGTTGTCCCTCGAAACATGTTTGTTCAATAAAGATCAAAGAGTGTATAGTCTACATTATAAAGATTATAACAATTATTTGATATGTTTAACAAAACTATGGTTTGAGTTATATTTCAATATTATTTCATGAAAACTTTAAATTTGCTTGATGTTTTCTGGCCGCGATGCAAGACGTTAACTATATCACGTTTTTTGAAACATGAGATTTTTCAATCTTATGTTTGAATTTACGCTTTGAAATTATGGCGGCCATATTGGTGGACATGCCGAGGTCCATCAACATGGCGCCGCATTCATTTACAATACATAACCGGAATTTTTGTTCGCCAGTAACTCCGCAAAGAAATGCTCTTTTGCTCTAAAAATTATCCTAGAGCTGAATTTTTAATTGTTTTAATTTAACAAACCCATAAGCTCTTTAACAGTTTTACAAATAGATAAGATCTACACCGTTGTGAGAAGAATATTTGAACTGACGTTTCCGACGAAGGACTACAGTCCGAAACGTTAGTTCAAAAATTCTTCTCACTAAGGTGTAGAACTTATCTATTTGTACAACTTTTTTTTAAAGCAATGAGATAAGAATGCATTCACTCCGACGAAGGACTACAGTCCAAAACGTCAGTTCTTCTCACTATGGTGTAGAGCTTATCTATTTGTAAAACTTTTTTTAAAAATAAATGAGATAAGAATGCATTCACTCCGACGAAGGACTACAATCCGAAACGTCAGTTCAAAAATTCTTCTTACTACGGTGTAGAACTTATCTATTTGTAAAACTGTTTCTGTAGAAAGCACCATTAATGACATAAGCTCTTTATCTCAGTTGGCACGTGTTTGCAATCGAAGAATAAGGGAATAACATGACTTTTTGAGGGAATATTGTTTATTTGCGCCCGCGTAGTGTCATTTGCGGCCCTTGCGCT
>JAOBBB020120586.1:0-12977 GCA_025331005.2 Zoanthus gigantus
TGATCAATTCTCATTTTCTCATTACCAAATGTCATATTTTGTATGTGTTATATAACGAGAAGTTGGTTGTTGATAACGGGCGGGCACGGTTAATGCAATTGTAAGATCTCTGCTTTCTGACCAAATACGCCCCAGTTCGGTTTTGGCTTTGCGAGATTTGAATATTTTATGCGATCTTCTTTTCCGCCTAAGCTAACTCAGCTTTCCATCCTTCCTAGATAGGTAAATGAGTACCAGCATCTGCTGGGAGCTAACCTGTGATGGATTAGTGTCCCATCCAGGAGAAGTCAAAGATTCTCATTCGCATAACACTACAAATATACTATAAACGATTTGTATAAATAATATGTAATGTAACTGGGGCCACTTTAAAAAAAAATGCCTTTAAATTTATTTATGCAAGATATATTGCAATGTTTTTATTCATCTGGGCCAAAGCAATGCTCCTGTAATGTTTTCTAAATTTCAAATCAAAATTTCTTTGTGCCAATTATAGTTGCTAAGTTTTGAACATTTTTATTTGTTTAACGTGAGGTTGCAATGGTGTTTATTGCCAGGTCATCAAAATATATAATAGGGGGTCTGTTATAATCTGTCGGTTTGGCGGTTTGACTCTTTTTTATCAGTGCTTTTAGTGATAGGTTTTTTAAAGGCTCAAAATCCAATCGCAGTTTTGCAAATATGGCGGTTTGTAACAAAAAGTGGCAGCGGATTACGGTATGAAGCGAAAAACTGTCAGTGGCGGTTTACGGAAAGCCAGATCCCCTATAATAGACCCCAATAATAAACACCAAGTTTGTGTTTCCATTTACAAAGCTGTCTGGAGATAGCCTATACCATTTTTCTTTAGATTTTGACTTGGATGACAACTAAAAGTACTTTTTTTTTTAAAAACTAGAAGTTTAGTCTGTTATTTTGAAAGTCTAAATTGCGTGATTTTTTCAATTTGAACATCTTTAGAATAGTTGTCATAAGTCTGAACAAGAAATAAAGGACATTAAGGATTGCTAAAAACAAGAGTATTAACAAAAAAAATGTTTATACCTAAAATTTCTTTTTAAAAACTTTGTATAACTTGGGAAATAGTTGCGTTTCAAATGGTTCAAATAATTTTAGTTTATAAATTTACTTAAGCTGATTTTTATTTGTAGAAGAAAGTTCATCATTGGTTCATCAGCTGTGTTATACTCGCTCATTGAAGTTCGTCTCTACTAACAACATTCTGTACTATTTATTGAAAGATTTATGTCTACTTACACTAACTATATCTGGAAACAAATCGCAGAATATCTTATTTTGAAGGTTAAATGGTCCACTTTTTGCAGCTAACTGTCTTTTCTGCAATAGAATAATATAATATTAATCAATCTTAATGGGGTTGTGTCACGCTATTTTAGCATTTTTTAAAATCACAAAAATATCTTGCCTTCAACTGAATGATTCCAAAAATAATGGTCCAGGTTTGTTATTTAAGAAGTTATATTATGACATATATTCTGTTTCCTGTTATTTGTTGCTACGGATGGCAAAGATAGAAATGGTTGAAACTAGAAAAATTTAGGCTAAACTTTCCACGTTTTAACAACAACAACAAGTTATTTTCTCACTCATTATAATACATTTGCTACATAAAATATCTAGATATGTAGATCATATTATTATAAGAGTGACTGGAGTCCAAAGAAAGCAGAGCTTTTGATGCAAAAAATACCAAAAAAACTTATTTTGGGTTGCTCTTTTTTGAAACTCACAGTTTATCAGGAACATTTTAAATTTTAATTGTGCATAAGTAAAACCACTTAAAGTAATGATTTTAGCGAAAAATGGATTGTTGTGACATAGCCCCTTTAAACTGTTGTGTTTGGTTTAAGCTACAGTATCCATCTAAATAAAACTAATAATTAAATTGATTTTAATATATAAAAAAACTAAAACTAGTAACTTAGAACACAACGATACAAATCTGGAATGACAATAAATTCATCTTTTGTTCAAGATAGAGTAGTTAAAATCACACATAAAGGAAGGTCCCCAGTTCAATCCCAGAGCTCTCTGCCGAGATTTGAATCCTGTGTGGCCTTCTTTTTTGCCTAAGCTAACTCAGCTTTCCATCCTTCCGTGGCAGGTAAATGAGTACCAGCATCTGCTAGGAGCTAACCTGCAATGGATTAGTGTCCCGTCCAGGGGGAGTCAAAGACTCTACTTTCAGCTTTAATTAACACTACAAAAACTGGAGATAAGAGCTGCCTCCATGGGCTACCTGGTTTGTAAAGGATTTAGCTAGCTAGCTTAGCTTAGTAGTGTTTCTAAAGAAACAGTTATACTTGTAGAAAATATTCTTTTTAAGGTGGACACTCTCAAATAGACTAGACAAAACACTGATGTATGAGGCAATAATCCTTCGTTGTCCTTCAATCTAACGAAGAACTAACATCTGAAGTGTGTTGTGTTTTATAGGTGATGTTTTTGACTGTGTCACTTTAAAAAATGTTTTCTTGAAGTTAAAAATTTACATTTTATTTATTTTTATTAACTGATTTGAAAACTGCAGTGCACAGACTAAATAGTATGCAGACTAAATAATATGTCTTGTGAAAATTGAATAAATATAGGCCATTCTGAAATTGCACAGGAAACTGGGACAAATTTCAAAGTGTAACCAATCAATAATCTGAAACCACAGGAAAGATCATGTTGAGAGTTGTCATTTGGCCAAGTTTGATGCTTTTAGGGTAAACAGAAACCAGGTCATAGACCTTGAAATAAAAAATTATGATTGCAAATCCATAAAAATGCATCTAGTGTTGAGACAACATCCCCCAAAACCATATAAATTATTTAACTCTTAATTTTTTTATAATTTCTGTTATTTCTCTTAAAAATAGGCAAGCATGTGTGAATTTCATCTCAGCTTCTTTCAAATGGTGGGTGAATGATGGGATTTAACAGTTGTCATAAAACTGATAAAACATTTCAAGAGTTAATGGTTTTGGGGGATGCTGGAACGACCATGTTTCATGGTCTATAACCTGGTCTCTGTTTATCCTAAAAACATCAAACTTTATCAAATGACAAATCTCAATGCGATTTTTTCATGTGGTGGTGTCAGATTATCGACTGGTTAAGCTTTGAAACTCACCCAAGTTCCCCATGCAATTTCGGAATGGCATATAATTGCACTTTGTCATAACCTAAGTCATTAACTCTGAACGAACTTAGCCTTTTATTCTCTGACACTTTGAAAAAACTATGTACTGTCAGTAACTACTGCACAAATGAACAGTTGACTCACTTGGTAATCAGTTGTTTCTATACTTCCAAGAGTGGGAGACGTTTCTACCTGTGCATTGAAAAAACGTTTTACAAAATAATCAATCAATCAATCCAACTTTGATCCGGATTTATCCCCGTAAATGGGGGTGGCCAGATTTACCCCACTCTAACAGCAATCTTTCCAACTCCCACTCTCCATCTCGCTTGATTTAAGGCATCCTCTTTCTCCAAACCAACACTCTTGCTCTCCTTCTCCACTTGCATCTTCCATGTCTTCTTTGGTTGCCCTCGCTTCCTCTTGCCCTTCACTTCAAACTCCAACACTTTTCTCAAAACATGCCAATCATCCCTCCTCAACACATACCCATACCATCTCACTCCATTTGCCTTTACCATCTGAAACACTGCTTCCTTCAATCCAAACATCTCCATTAGGTACCCTGTCCTCTTTTTCCCCGCCATCAGTTTTGTACCATACATTGCTCTCAACATTGCTCTCTCTTTCCTTCTCAAAATTACCATGATTTCATTTTCCTCAAACACCATGAATAGAATGTTTGTTTCTTAATATTTAGAAATTGATATAGCAACGATTACTACAGCTATAATAAGTTAGCAATAAGATAGCAGTAAGTAAGTGAGTCTATATTCATGACCCAATACTTTTGAGTAATTTTTAAAAACATTTGTTATTGCCTAAGATTAGCAGTTGTTGGTAGAACATTTAGTTTAAACAACTCAAAGTTGAAGCTTTATAATTTTTGTATTGTAAGTTGTGTAAAGAGCTGGTGTTTCAAGCACGAGCAATTTGTCTGAAACAACAAAATGTTCAAAACAAATTATTCTGTTTTCAAGAGTTAAGGCTAAAAACATCATCTCTGTAAAAAGCTCAGCAACTACAATTATTGTAAAACCTTTACCCTTTCAAGACTCATCTAAAGCTACCTTTAATCAAATCTTAAAAATTGCTGGCTTAAATTTGTCAATCTCAATCATCAAGTACAACACTTTGGTTTTTGCTTAAGTTGAGATCAATATGATATTACAACTGCATATTACCTATGAAATGGTTCTAAAAGGCTACAAAATACAATAATAAATAGTAAACTATGAAACGTATTAATTTTAATAATATCTAATATCATTTGACTGAACATTTTAGAAAAAATTGTATAGACTTAATCTGGGGATAATCTCAAATACAATATAACTTGATTACGTTAAGTCAATTTGAATTTGACTATTGTTTAGCTATAATTCTGATAATTTAATCAAGCAACACCTAAGCAAAGTACAAGTTATTAATTGTATTTTAGTTTCCCTTTGATAATGTGTGTTAAAAACTCTACAGTAGATAATTTATATTTACACTAGAAACCAGACTTAGTCAGAATGTTTCACAATAGTCTTTGTTTAAGGGTTAGAGAGAAGACTCATCTGTACTGGTGAAGAAAACACTACTTGTATAGACTTATTACTTTTGAAACTCGGTACACTTTTTTAACGATAAAAAATACTGAGCTTTCGGCTCTAACTAGAGCCTTGATCACAATGACTACAGTCACGCGGTCGAGGTCTTTTAAACTATGTTTAAGGGTACTTTCAAGCAGTAATAAACTGAAGTGTCTAATGAGTGCAAAAACAACGTGACTTTGTATGAAATGCTAAATTCTCCTGCAGAATATGAAGAGAATAGGGATAATGTAGGAAGAGATGAGAACTAGATCAAAATTCACTTGTTATTTTTGTCTAGTGCAAAAACGTGACTTTGTATGAAATGCTAAATTCTCCTGAGGGTTATGAAGAGATAATAGAAATAATGTAGGGAGAGATAAGAACTTGATCAAAATTCAATTATAAATGTCATAGTGCAAAAGCAATGTGACTTTGTATGAAATGCTAAATTCTCCCAAAAGTTATGAAGAGATAATAGGGATAATCTAGTGAGAGTTGAGAACTTCAACAAAAATCACACCGTTTTTACACTAGACCCTTCAATTTAGTCTCACCATAAAGCTTAGCAGGCCTGTAAGAATTGTTGACACAGACCAAGCTGGGTTCCATGTGTCAGGATGAAAGTCACTTATTGAAAGACACAATCTGAAAACAATCATTATGGTACAGTTCTGATAAATATTGTTATGTTTAATATACAGACTTAAAAAAAGCAAGGGCTTGACACATAAAATTATAAAGTTACTGTCAGAACTAAAGCAGAGATCTCAAAATAACAGAAGCTTACATCAAGAGAGACTTTGTGGACAATCACAAGCATATCTATAAAGTATCACTCAAAGATTGCCTCCTTCTTCTACTTACGGGGACGGTCATAAATGTGTCATCACTGATGATATTTTTTACTTAGCACTAAAAGGTAAGGTCTTTGGGCAATATAGAGAGAATTAGATGCAGTGCAGTGGGTTGAATATGCGAAGGAAGGTTTTAGTTTATATCATTAATTCAAACAATGGAGAAATTTCCAAACTGGGACACAATTAATAATATTCAAACAAACTAGCCCTTACCGAAACCCTAACTCCCATAGTAATCTACACTGTCAATGAAACTATATACATAAATTATAAGTTAATGCTTGATTAACTCCAGATGCTGATACAAGCATGCTGGAAAAATAGCACTAAAATGTTTGTTGTTGCTATTAACATTCAGATATAACGACTTGCATAAATTTTAACAAAAGAATTACAGACAAAAGCATAGCCATAAGACAATAAAAAATTACCTTGTATTTGTTTTAAATCTGCCATTTGGAGTTATCATAAATATCCTTGGTGGTTTGAATGGGAAATCTTTCGGGAACACTAGCTTGCCATGGAAAAATCCACCTGTGTAACGAATAGTTTCATATTCAAAAAACAAAATAAACTGAATATTCTCAAAGGTCCTGTAAAAGCATCATGTTACAATAATTTGTACAGACGTTACAACTCCGTACTAAGCAAATCAAACAATCGAGTAATTTCTCTACCGTATTAATCAAACCGACTTTAAGAACAATTGCTGTATATGTATCTAAATTTAAATAGCTACTCTTGAAGACTTGCAATCAAGCAAAGATGCATAGATGATAGAACTACGGCTTTTTTCAGAGGAACCCTTGTGAATATATATGTTCCGAAGACTATAATGATCAATAATTCCAAAATACTGTATAAGAATATTTCATAGATCTTGTGAGATAAGAAACTTCCTTTTTGCATGAAAATCAGATTATATTTTGTTCCATGAAATCTGTTGTAAGTTATAAATTTATATTACCTTCGTACGGTGTGTTTTCAGGTCCCCTCACGACGTAATGCCTGTGAAATCGCAAATCAAAGAATCAAGGAACTATTATAATAATCAGGAGCCAATTAATTAACTTTAAGTCTGTTTTATAATTAAAAGCAAGTAAGAACGGTGGACATGCGACTTTTAAAAACGATTCCCACTACTAACCATTCCAAGATGTTGGACGGCAAAGGACAGGCTGTAATGTAAGGAACTGGATCTCGCACAATTCTAAGATAATCCTGTTTTAGCCTTGCAGAAGCAGTCGTGTGTATTCGCCTGTTCGTGGCCATAAATTCAACAAAATATCACTAAGTTGAAGAACCTTTCCCTATTTCCTACAGTAAGTCATTTTTCATCAATAAAGTAAGTTTGCCGACGGAAGTTGGGGACGTCACCAAGGGCAAACCCGCTGACAAGGTACCTTTTCTGAAGGGGTATTTTAGTACATTCAAAAACTTTTACTTTAGTTAAAATTTTACGTTTGTTTATTTTTCCTGAATGATTTGTCACATAACAAAGTCAACCTTAATCTACAAGAGTTCTTCTAGAACATTATTTTAAAGAAAAATGTTTTACAAAAGAGAACCTTTATTATGTATCCCAGTGGGGCCCTTTGAAAAGGGACCTGGGGAGAGCTTAGCCACCACTCGATGAGAGTGACTTGAGTTTACTTGGCAGGAACAACTTTTTTTCCTCCTTTTTTTCAACACATGGTGTCTGGAACAATTTAAAACAGTAAGTAATCTTTTTATTTTTTATCTTTTATAAAACCGGCAAGTATTTATGAGTCATTCGCTACCATATGAAAAAATTTCCGTTGGTCATGCATAGTGAAATAAATTTGTTTGATTTTCGTTGAAGGTGCATGCAAGACTTGCCCATTACAAGTACCGTTCGCCTTGTAGATTCACTTTGCTATCGCTTTTGTTTCCAGTCAGTGCTTCCGTTCTCTTAAAGTGCTTAGAGCAGTAAAAAAGTGTTGAGAAGAGCAACTTCTGTGTAAAATGTTAACCATATTTTCATTAGCTTAGTTCAATATAAAGTATTACATAGTTTTAAATGTATAAGTGCACAAAATCTGTAGCTGGATAATACTGCGGTTGATCTCGAGTACCGTTTGAGAAGAAGCTGATTTAGGTGTTATGGTCATGTGCTTCGCAATGGGCAGATAATCCTGAATGACAGGTCCTGAATTTAGATGTAATTCGAAAAAGCTCGAAAGGGAGACCTCAAAAGTTAACGATACATTGCATAAAAGAGAATATGAGAACCAAGGATATAGTTAATAATGACGCTTTAGACCATTACAAATGGAAAGCAGTCATAAGAAAACCGAATGTTGACCACAGCAGAGGCATACAAGAGGCATAAAATTGTTATTGTATGTTGTTGCTGTTGTTATTCTAAGACTAATAATAGCATCTCGTATGTGCTTGATAACCCTTGTATTAGAGATCAAAGAGAGGTTGGTAAAAGGAAAGGGGGGAAGTAACTTCTTACACTGAAGCCCTTTGGCTCACTGTTATGGATTTACTGTAGATTTGTTTTTGTATTGAAAGATAAAGGCTTTTGCACCAAAAATGCTAACCAACAAATTTGGATGCTTGTGTTTGATTCTTGTCAGGACAACACTTGGGATCTTAAGAGAATTGAAGAGAAGGTGCTGCCTTTGTTCTAACAATGATTTGGAAAGGGTTAGATATTGTGTCTTCTCAGATAAACTGGTCGTTAAACTGAAGGCCCAGTCTCTTGGCCCACTATTTGGAGACTTTTAAAAAAGAACCCACGCCCTTGTCAAAAATCTTGAGCAAGGTAGTGATCCCGATGTTGCGGTCTTTTTTGTTTATAAATCAATAGCATTTCTTTATGTTTCAAATATTAATGTGAGTCACTGTTACAGACTATCTAATACGTCCGACTGTTGAACTTCTATTCAATTGTAAGTGCTTAAAAAATTTGGATAAACACTATATAAATGTAAATATTTTTAATATTGTTACATATATAATAGCTATTTGAAGCTGAGAGCATAGAAAATTTCTAATGAATTTTTGAGCAAACTAAAGAGAGTATGAATGCCTTAAAAGGCACAAACAAAATTAACTCCATTTGGAAGGCAAGGTTTGTTCAACAGAACAAAAAAATGTTTTGATATCATGAAGCAGTAATTAATTTATCCACGTATGCTTAGTTGCCTGTTGCTCATAATTTTTTTTTATGGTCCATTTTTTTAATTTCATGTTGAAGGTCCCAGCTGTGGCTGGATTTTGCGTGATCACAGGAGAAAGTGAAGATGGCAGAGAAGGAAGTAAAATCACATAGCATTAGCAGCAATAATCTGGAGCAGTTTGTTTTGCTAGCCAAGTCAGCAAGAGGAGCTGGACTTGTTGCTCTTGTAAAACAAGTGCTGGAAGCTCCAGGAGTGTTTGTGTTTGGTGAGCTGTTAGAGATGCCGAATGTTGAAGAGGTAAACTGTTGTTTTGCTTTCAATTTAGTTACATTGATAGTAACTGTTAGAAAGTATGTAGAGAAAAACTATTGATGAGAACTGGCAATAGGAATAAAATTTGTAATTATTTTTAAAAGAACTAAAGGTTGAGCTTGTGGGCCTAGAGGTTTCAGAATTTTGGTATACCAGGAAACTCTTCAGTTTTGTAAATTTTGATTGTGGGAACTTATTTTGTAGAGGAAACTATAAAAAAGTAGGGTTAAAATTTTATAATACTTATTAAATACATTTCTGATAAGCAAGCATTACATCTACTGACTACATTCAATAAAGATAATTATAATACAGTATATTTAAATAGCATATTTTAATAGAACTCCAGTCCTCCATTGGTTATACTTAATATAATGTTAACACTTTGTAACCATTATAATTATATTACAAATTTATACAACTGATTCTGTTCATATCGCTATCGAAATATATCTTTTTCTTCCATCATTTAGTCTTGGTAGCACGAAACCGACATGTAACCAGAAACAATAATTGTTTCTATGAAATATCCTTGCATGGGTTTGGTAGGATCATTGCCATATTATATATACAATTCAATGAGCTTATGAAATGTTTAAAGTCTTGAGTTGTCTAAATTACTTACTGTCTTGACGGTAATGGTTTGTTTCTGTTTTTAGATAGTGTTCCGGTAATTTCCCTCAACTCCTTTTGAAGCCTGAAAAATTATTTTCTTGAATCACAATTGTTAAAATTGCAAACATAACCATGTCCACCATTCATTGTATTGTATATATTGTAGTTATAATCTATACAAACTTAGTCTCAATAAAGAAGAAAGAAAAATCTTTGCTAGTAAAGTATTTCAGTATTTATTAGCATGACACCTTCTTGTCTGCCTAAGCTAACTCAGCTTTCCATCCTTCTGAAGTAGGTACTAACAGTAAATGAGTACCAGCATTTGCTGGGAGCTAACCTGTGATGGACTATTAGTGTCTCATCCTGGAAAGCTAAGATAAGCATTGGCTCCATGGGCTACAAGCTTAAATAGCATTTATAACACATTCTAATTTGTTTAATTTTATGCTTTAAACTTTATGCCACTAGTTGATTATTTAAAACGAAACTTCTCTTAATACATTGAATTCTCACATGTGTCAGTACTAGGATGTGTCAAATCTATTTATGATATTGTTCTACTCCGATGATAAAAACATTATTGGTGCCATTGAAACAAACATGAATAACTTTTTGCTCAAGGGATAGCTCATGAGTGCTGCAGGCTTTAATGGATAATAAGACTGAGGGATAAGGGGTTGAATACCTTGGATTGACCTGTATTATAACATTAATTACTCTTAAGGCCTCACTACTGTAGGAACAGTTTTTTCACAACAGTCAGAATGGCTATTAATATTATATGAAATGAAAGTTAATACACCTAGCTGGCAAACATGTACTGATGGTCATGAAGTCAGATTTTATATATTTTCATATTCTTCAAAATAAGTCTAAATAGTGATTTAGAAAACTCAGCATTGAAATTATTATTAGTTACTGTTAGTATATTGTATGAAGCTAGTGTTGGATGTAAAAAGTAATTCTGATAGTGAAAAAAAAAACACCTTAGGTTCACGGTCATTCAGTTACCCTGATTGACTGAGGCATGTTCAGCACGTACATGAGAACCTGTAGGTCTAAATAAGATAAACCTTACTTCAAGCACAGAACTAAGAGTTCTTAGTAAGATACAGACAGGGTTCATCACTAATGTTCAGTAGCCAACTAGCCACAGACTAGTAGATTTTCTATTTCCATTAGCCCCTTTAGCTAATAAACAAAATGAAATGTTCTGTCTTTCTCAAGAGAGACATTTCAGTCATTCAGTATTTCAACACTTGGCTAGCAAAAAAGAATTTTGGCTAGTAGCATTAAGTTTACACTAGCCACTGGACTAGTAAGTTGAAATGGTAATGTCAGGTCCTGATATAATTACTATTTTTTTGTGTTCTAGTTAGCAAATGGTGAACACGAATCATACTGGAAATTACTAAATTTATTTGCTTTTGGAACCTATGGCGATTACAAAGGTATTTCATCACATGTAATGATTTATGTTTGACTTTATTTTTTATCATATTGCTATAATTGTTAATTTACATGAAAATATATTTTTGGTGACTGTGATTTCAAAGTTATAATAAACAACAGACAATGCTTAGAACTCCACACAAACAGCCACACTCACTTTTTAGGCATCTTTGTCATCAATCATGAACACTCTAAAAGTATGTCTGTGCCCATTTGCTTCTGTCAGAGTATAATTAACAATACAGAATTAAGCTTCAAGGATATTTAATGTCTAAACTGTATTTCTATTCATGCTACGTAATAACCAAGAGGCTTAATGGGCTGCTAGTTTGGAGGTCTAATTGTTTCAGGGACTGTGGAGCTGGGGGGCCGGGGGGCACATGCCCCCCCCAATGATGTTGCCACATTTGCCCATAAAAAGCCCTTATAAAAATTGATTGATTCAATGTAAAAAAGTTGAGCAAGTCTGATGTTCACTTACCATTTTTTACAATTGTCAATCTTAAATGCATTCTAGAAATTCTAGAAGCTCAAATTTTCAAAATTTCTCTAGGGGAGCATACCCCCGACCCCCTAAAAAACTCACAGCTCCAGTGCTTGGGATAGTGCCCCTCCAATCTAAGAATTACTCTGTGGTCTCTGTGTTTTAGTATCACTTAACTAGTTCTACCAAATGGTCTCGATTGACGTTAACAATGCTTCAGTCTCAAAAATCTGTTATTTTATTTTTGAAAGAAACATGTATTTTTCACTACTAGGGGCTACTAGTACAGTGCCAATCAGAATGCAGGGTTTGCAATAGTCCTTTAGCAGAGTGATAGTGTTGATAAAAGATCGCTAGTAGAGTAGCTAATCAGAATGGAGGATTTGCAGTAGTCCATCAGTAGAGTGAAACTATTGATAAAAGACCTCTAGTAGAGTAGCCAGTCAGAATGCAGGATTTGCAGTAGTCCCCTAGTAGAGTGATAATTTTGAAAACAGACCGCTAGTAGAATGGCCAGTCAGAATGTAGGGTTTGCAGTAAGTACTTACTTTTAGATGTAGAGTGATACTACTGATTATTGACCCCTTGTAGAGTAACAAGTTAGAATGTAGGGCTTGCAATAATCCATTAATAGAGTGATACTGCAACTGGAAACAGACACCTGGTAGAGTAGTCAGTCAAATTGCAAGATTTGCAATATTTATAATGTGTTCCCCTAGTAGAGTGATAATTTTGAAAACAGACCACTAGTAGAATGGCCAATCAGAATGTAGGGTTTACAATAAGTACTTACTTTTAGATGTAGAGTGATACTACTGATTATTGACCCTTGTAGAGTAACAAGTTAGAATGTAGGGCTTGCAATAATCCATTAATAGAGTGATACTGCAACTGGAAACAGATGCCTGGTAGAGTAGTCAGTCAAATTGCAAGATTTGCAATATTTATAATGTGTTCCTCTAGTAGAGTGATACTTATGAAAACAACAAACAAAAAAGTCAGTTTTCATATTGTTGCTTTTAATTTCCTTGTGTTGTTTTTGGTAATTATAAGATTTGTTTTAAGGAAAACAGCCACTGTTGAATAATCAAGTTAAAGTTTCTATCTTAAATAGAATTTAAAGTAAAATTTAACAATTAGACCTCGAGGACGAATGGACTACGAGTCAATAGCCCACGAGGCCGTAGGCCAAATGGACTATTCATACTCGTCCATAAGCGTGAGAGGTCTAATTGTTTTACTATAAACCTACTGATTAGTCAAAAAGGATGTACAAACTAAAATATTGATGAAATCTTCTGATATTATAGCAAAACGGGGCTCATTACTGTTTTGATCCGCCATCTTTTCTCTACTAGTAGGCTATCACAAATA
>JAOBBB020120677.1:0-12975 GCA_025331005.2 Zoanthus gigantus
AAATTAAAAAAATATCATTTTCTATATTTTCACTAGTGAGGTTATGAAAAAGTGATGTACTAAATGTCCCGGATGTGAGCTTTTTATTATATAGATAATGGTGTATGCCGGAAATTAAAAAAATATCATTTTCTATATTTTCACTAGTGAGGTTATGAAAAAGTGATGTACTAAATGTCCCGGATGTGTGCGCGTTCCTAAAAAAAAAAAAATTCCCGCCAGTTTCTTATCGCTTGTTTGGCAAAAATATGGCGGCTTCTCGCGTGTTCGTAGGAGGTTTCAGAAGACGATTTCGTAAAATTCTCAAAAGAAAATAAGAACATCTGTCTGCAGCTTAATTCAGTTTTAGTGTTGTCAGTATAATCTTTTAAGCACGTTCTTGTAGGAAAATTTACTGTTTGCATTGAAATGAAATTAAAATTAAACTCTTATGTTTTCATTTTAGTTTGCTGCAGTTGGTCCATATATTAAATTCTCCGCGCTCGCTCGTAAAATGTTATTTTTACCACTCAAAAATAAAATTCATATCGTCGCCGTCAATTGTGTAATATTCTCTAATTTAAAAAATCACTTGTGGCTTAAATCACTGGTAAACAATCATGAAATTCACCCAAACTCGTGATTTTTAGAGGAAAAATTAGTGTTGTTCATGAAATAAAACACGTTCTCCGTGCCTTCAATATCCTGGTGAAAATCGAGGCGAACGTTTGGGAGCATTCGAGAGCAGATCAGTGAAAACCCGAGACGCAGTCGAGGGTTTTCATCTGCTCGAGAATTCTCATCAACTTAGCAAAGGCTTTCACCAGGATATTGAAGGCAAGGATAACATTTAATGTCATTTTTTATTTATTTTATAAAATTATTATTTTCCTACTTAACAAAGTAAAAGACGACATACGAAGCGCTTGTGTATACTTTAATTTCTTTTATGAAACTGTAAATTTCTACAGCTTGGAGACAACCAATCATATTGCTCGCGTTATTTTCGTGCTTCATAGCGCAATGAATATACACTTGTAGACCAATGAAAACGCATGTACGATTTAAATTATTTTATAATACGGTTTATAGTACTGCACAGCAGCTAAAAAGTAATCTATGTATATAAGCTTCCACGGGTGATTTATGTTAATAGATATTCAAACAAATATAGACACCCAATATTAACTTTACGCGTCTAAGAACTTTTAAGCTGATCGAAAAACCAAATACGAGAACTGAGCATGTATTGCTAAACTGAGTAAATTTCGATTTCCGTCAGTCATGCAAGTTTGTTCTTGTTCAAATGTTTTATAATTTCATCCACGAGTTTCGGTGGAGGTTGTTTTGCTCAATTGATAAATTGCTAAGTTTTGGTCAATTTGAGCTCCAGTTAATATTGTGCAGTGAGTGAAAACACAAGTGTCAGCTATGTCACAAAATTTTAAAATACATATAGCTGGCAGCACGTGTGTGATAGAGAGTACAACCGACTAAAATGTTCCGGCAGAATTCATGATTTGATTGACACTGATTGCATATACGCGTCACTTTTTATTGGTCAGTTGGAGTTGAATTTTGAGAATATTGTAAAGCATTGTTTTAAAAACATTTTAAAATTGTTTGATAGTTAAGGTTACAAGTTAAAAAAAGGAATTATCTTAACGTTTTTGAAGTTATGCTCATCGTCGGTTGTTTGCACTTATCATCAAATTGTCCTTGTCCATGCCAAATGTTTGTGCTTGATTAGGAAGAATTTTTGTTAAAAATCGCTGTCTTGTGCGAGAATAATATGTACTAAAGCAGGCTTTTAAGAGAATGTAATCAATCTTTTATAAAACAGTAATGAATGGGTTTTACGTCAAATTACTTCCTTTGCTTTGGAAATGTTTCCGCACGGAAAAAATTTTATTCAGTTTTCTATGCAAAGTTTACCATTTTACTGTTAAAAACAGTTTTTATTTGTGATTAAAGCTTGTAGGTGTGCATATTTATATATGCTATATAATGGTTGCAGGAATTCAGTTACGAAATTTCGATCAAAGTCAAAGTTTGCAAGATCAAACTTTTTTGGTAACTTCAGTTATAATTGTCTTTGGAGTTTTGGTTTGTTCATTGCCAAATTATTGTAGCAATTTTGTTTCTCAATTTATTTCATTTTTCACTGAGGGGGGCTCAGAGTTGTTATTATCTCATTTAGGAAAACAACCGCTTCTTTTTTCTAAGAAAATAACTTTATTCCGAGCCAATGATAAAATGTTTATTGAAGTTTAGATCTTTCTAGAACACATTTTTCTGTCCTTTTTGACCGTAGTCCTGGCAGTGATTGGTTTTTCTATAAAAGGCAAGTCACAGTTGACTTCCTAGTAAAAGAGACACAATAAACGCTTACAGTTACTTTGCAATATGATTTTCGAGCTAGAACCTTCTAACGTAGCAATTTCTTTTGCACAAACTGGGGAAAATAAGGTGTGTTTTAGTCGCCCACATAGAGAGTAATTTTGCTGGTAAACGTTTTTTGATGTTAAAGTCCTTATAATATGGAAGATGTTAAATATTCTTGAAAAGCCTTTAGAACAACTATCTTTGAAGTAGCTAAATTTTACTTTCTGCTAGATACCTTGAGAAGTCATAACAGCAAATATTTACAACCGCTGGCGATAGAGAGAGGCTCAAAAAAAACCCAGCAAGATAAGAAAAGAAAAAAGGTAAGAAAAAAAGTATATATGTATATATATCCTTTTTTTTTTTATTGATTTTGCTTTCCAGCTATTAATCTTCTTTTTCATGTACTTCTATTTCTCTGAACTAATTCCACTACTGTCAAGAAGGGAACCTCTTTAGATCATTGAATCCCTATAACCGGTGCATGCATGATAGGACGTGTGGCATAGTCGGAAATATTGCCAAATACCACAACTTACATTTTTAGTCATTCATTGGTTTGTTTATAAACATATATTCCTAAAAAGAACTGGAATCGAAAGCTAACATAAAGTCATATTATACTATAAATGAGGTCATATAGAAATGAACTTTTGTTTGAGTATAATTTATTTTTGGCAAATGCGAAATAGTTTGGGGCAGACACAATTGAATAAAAAGTAATAGAAAATTTTTGTGTACTCAAGAAGCCAAATGGCAAAGGCCGATACGTTGATATTAATGATGAGACAGCCAGTCGATTAGTTAGTCAATTGAATTATATATAATCAATTTGTAGATATTGACCGGCCAGTAAATGTAAGTTACACTACCAATGAAATTGAACTTTGATTCCTTCTCTTTCATAAAACAATACTTGAATTTATAAACAACATTCAGTAAACTTAGGTTTTTCATTGGTTTGGGGTTGTAATATACTTACATATGCTGATAAAATGGCGCCAAATTTTAATATGAATGCATGTTCACCTGCTTAACGCGACGGCAAATTGTCCTCCCTAACTGAAAGACTTTGCATGCATTTCACTTTTAATGTAAAACAACAGGATTGAAAGCTAGAGAAAAGATATACATGAAATAATCGGCATAGAAATATGGCTTTGAATAGCAGCTCTCTTTGCCTACAGGTCTTCTTGCAGCTAGCATTCATGAGAAATAAAGCATATCTTCGGCCTTTGGTGCATTATGCCTTCTAATATATAACTGCAATTTTGCGGTTAATTTGAGAGGGTCATAATTCAATGATTTTCAGTTCGATAATACTTGACATGTTTAGCCAATGCAATTTTACTTTTTTTGTTTTCTTGCCGTTACAACAGTAATTTTAGCGAAAACTTTTTTGCTCCGTACATTTAACTCAGTATGACGAAGCAAAGGATCAGAATATGTACATTTATTTACTGAAGAATCCACCCTCTACTAGCTATGACCTCAGAGATTATTTAATCAACTTTCAATTTTTTGACTGCTTTCGTTTTGCTTTGGTCTATTTTGATTAACTCTTATATACATCGGACAATAACTAAATTGGATGTTTTCAAAGTGGAAACGGGAAACTAAATTGGAATTTACGATGGTGTCATAAAACAGTGAAAGAAAGTATACATAAATTTATAACGCAAATACAGTTCCGAGATTTTTAATTTTCACACTCTATGCACAGCTTCTCTATAAGTAAAGCAATGTTTTTAAGTATCGATCATCTTTAACATTACAAGATATATGGAGCAATGAATTCTTGGCATTTCATCGTTTATGGACAATTTACATTTTCTTTATATATTTCATACTGACTCTTTTTAAGCTTTAAGTATATATTATCACTCTAAATTTTTTCATACCTGGCCAATTTAATAAAAAGCGAATCGATTAAATATACTAAACTTCTGTAAAGAGTAATGTGTTTATTCTTTCGTTTTAAATATTGCATTTTGTGGGACGAATGATTTAGAATATAATAGCTGTGAACATTTTTTTAGATATACGGCTGTAAAGAAACATATATTTGTCGCGAAAGATCGCATGTTTATGGCGCAAAACGGTGAATGCAGCCTCTTTCAATTGGAGAGAGATGCCAGAGCGAACATGCAATAATGTTGCACGGAGAAATTTTTTCAAAATAACTGGCTTAATTAATGTTCTGATAAATACACACTATAAAGACGCATGGCTGCGTAAACTCGGGCTTTCTTTCAGCCGTACATCTCTGTAGCGCAATGGAAGTTTTGTACCAAATTAATCTTTTAATTTTAGATGACTTGGAAAATGCGATCCAAGACATGAGTAATGTATCTCAAGTTTAACCAGGTCAGATAGGTTTTATGAAAGCATACTTTATATGTTTTCCTTTGTTTTTAGGCTCTGCATGCCAGTTTTCAGTCTACTAGCGTACACACAAAATTTCTTAATTAATAAACTTTATTTGAACGTCATTTTCAGCAGTAAAATATAGATAACTTTCTAAAGTGAAAACATTGCAACGTGTAACTGAAAATGTACGACTTTGTTGTTTATAAGTGAGCGAAATTTATAACTTTTGTTATTATTACCTGAGTAAAATACAAAAAACTCATTTTCTTAAACAAGTCTTGCTTTTAGGCTTTGGAAAAGCGAACTTCAGAAGTGAAAAGATTATGTATTATGTACAGCCAAATTACTTTTTTGGCAGAACGTAGAAAAAAAAACAAAAATACAAAAACCCAACTTACAACTAGTGCGTTTTCTTTGAAAAGCCGAAGTAAAAAGTTCTGGTATAACTCAGCGCTCTTGCGGTTAAATTATTTTTTATTGGTTGTTTCGAAATGGAAAATGCCAACCTCGTTCTGGGTTCAGAAGCCAAGAGAAAAGAGCCTGGGAACGAGGTTGCGCTAAAGCTTGCTTCGAATCCTTTAAGCGTAAAACCTTTTAAGAGGGTTTGAGATATAAATCTTTTAAAGTATTCGAGAACATTCAGCCTCATCTTTACCATTGTAAAAATTCTTTTAAAAATAAAAGAGTATCTGCAATCAAATATTTAGTTAACTGAAAAAGTAATAGATGGTCAATCAAAATGACCTCGTCCGAATCTCAGTTGATCCGTCTTTGTTCATCCCAACTGGGCAATGAACTGTACAATTTACTAGTCAAACTAAAGTGTTCTGGCTAGACGTTTTAGCAGCTATATTTAGTTACTGAGACTAGCTTATTAAGGGGTTAATTCTTTACACATTACTTGGTATTTATCTAGTGCTACAACTGTTTTTATTAAGAACCAGTAAAATTTTCCTCAGGCTCAATGTTCTTATTTTTTTCGCTATTTGAGGCTAAAAATGTTCTTATTTTGTTCTTAACTGCCCATATATATTTTAATAGCTGAAGTTACTGGTTCTTATAAAAAAGTGACCCGACATTAAGTTCTTGATTTGGAGAAGAGGAGTTGCAACTTGGATGATCTCAATTTGATGGCAAGAAATTTTTCCCAGGTTTTCCGATTTTTAAAACTCAGACAGGCTGCCCAGATTGAATTGTGAACCTTGTTCATGTTACTACCACTTTCTAAATTTCATTCAGCATCACATCCGATGTATCTACGATCTACTCTAAAGCCTGGTTCACACACAGGCATGCCTACGATACTTCGAATTAAGACTGTGTTCCCAAATAGTTCCTAGACAAGCTTCAAGTGTGTCGCAGACAATGACGGCGACTGATTGGGAGAGTTGAATCGAGTTCAACTTTCCCGATCTGTCGCCGCCATTGCTTGCGGTATTTTTAATGGCTGCGGCATTCCTGCAACAAACGTTCACATATGCCGGATAATCTCGTAGACATGTCGCAGGCATGACTGCGTCATATATGAGCCAGGCTTAACATCCTAGCCATGGTGGCTGAAAAAATCTTGAATTTCCGCAAAAATATCAAAAGGACTGAACTACCACTTCAGTGTTCATGCGTCAGAGCCAAAGCTTTAGTTTCTTTACTTCTTTGTTGCTTGAAAAGAAACCGCTTTAAAATGCACGTTCGTTCTGTTGTCACGTAACAACGCACAGGAACTTCTTGTGTATGCATCCAACACACAATCAAATTGATTTTTTTTTAAAAAAAAAAACTATTTTCGTCAATGAATATATAAACGCCTATTTTAGACAAATTCAAATTGAAGAATTCATGATTCACGTCGTTGTAGTATTTCGAGTCGTTTAGCCCTTTATCAGAGCAAGAAACAACAGTAACGGTAAGATAATACTAATATGATGGTTTCTTAATAGCATTCCAGTTTAATGAAAACATATTTCAAATAGAAATATAGATAGCGGCGGCTAAAAGTACATACTATATTCTAGGAATGTGATGTTATGCACGATTGATTTCTCTGTGTGTGTTTTGCGACGATTCAGTCAACTGTTTTTGGTTCACCGTTCACAGGCAATAACCATTTTGTTGCATTTTCTACCGCACGAAAAAAATCTTTTCTAATGGCCAAGCACGTTAGTAATTTCTGCTGGGAAAACTAAGTTATCTCACTGAGGCGAGGCTTAATGTTTTTGTTGTTTTAAGGTCATTTTAAGAGTGTTTTCGTTTTTAGCATATTGTTTCTTTTAAAAATCGGCTTACAAAGACGAAAATCAGTTGCACTTGTCTTACTCGTTTTAGAATTAAACATTTCTGTATAACAGATGAAATTTTGCCCAGATATGGAAAATTATTTTTCGTCAGTTTTTTTTACCTTTATACCTTCAAGTGTTAAACTAAGTGAAAAAATGTTGTAAAAAAAACCGTGTTAAACTTCCTGTTAAGTTGGATACAGGGCACCAAGCCTGCTTAATTACCGGAAGTTTTAAAAAATAAACATAAAAAAACAACTGACAACTGAATATTAATGAAGGTAATTTTTAGTAACAAAAATGAGTAAATTAGTATACATTCGCTGTGTCATACCTACCAAATTGTCATACCACATTGTCCAAAGATACGCAGGGCCGGGTTGCCATCTGCGAATTTGATTTGCAAAAGTCACGTACTAGTTCAGTAGTTGGCGTTGCTATTTCTATAAACGATTTTTTACTGAAGAACAAACACTAAAACGTTTATTTGTATGTGATTTTCTACAATGTAAGAATTTAAAAATCTTTGCTTTTTCTCAGTTTGTATACTGTTGCTATACTCTCAAATATTGGACAATTTTTTGCCTCTCGTTGCTATAAAAAGGTTCTTATATATAAATCCAAGATTGTATTCATCTTGTTTGCAGACCTATTAAAAGAGGAACCCACAATTTTCATTTAAGTACATTTGCTCATATATCGTAATCAAAAACAAAACGAAAACAAACAAGAAAAAAGTTTATAATTGTCTTGGTTCAATTCCTTTTAAAATCTCATATCTTCATCTGTCAGTTCAGACCAGGTTTTCCTGGGTCTCTCTCTCTTCACATGCGGTCCAGCAACATTCAGGCGTGAGATGCCATCGATCCAGCTTCATGTACATCATGGAAATATAACATGTCTTGTTCCGTGTTCTGCTCAGGGCAAAGGTTAAACAATAACATTTGTCATTTGAACTCTCACTGATTTGAGCTATTTTCACACACATATCAGTAAAGAAATTAATATGAAGATTTCTTCTTGCCTGACTGAATGTCAATCTAATTTACTTGACTTTAAATCCCTTCTTCTACCGTAAGTGTGTTTACGTCAAAAAAAATAAGACTTCTCCATATTATGTCATTCGTCTGTTCCCAAAATTAACGATTTCAAACAAAATACCTCAATAAATAAAAAACTTTAGTATACTTTGACTAGAGACCAGGAGACGTGGGTTCGAGTCCCAGTCGGGGCATTTCACTGATTTTTTTCCAAAGAGTTTGTCGAATGTAAATATTGAGTTGCTGAGCAACACAGAACGATCTAGATGTACAATAAATTTCATTGTTGCCTTTTGCGTGAAAGCTAACCCTTTTTTGCCGTGACAGCAGACAATATTTGTGTAAATATCAATCGATATATACGAAAAGCCTGCTGTTTCCTGAAGGAGTATTAGCGTGTTGACAGGCTTGTAGAAACACCAAATATGATACTGTAGAAATGTTTTAAAGGACACGGTTTTGAGCAAGACCTCGGTCCACAAAAGGAACGAAAGCATTTGATAATCCAGAGAAGCCTAACTTCTGCCGGATTACGTTTACGTTAAGGTTAGTTTTGTGTTTGTTTGTTTATGTAATGAGTGATTTCATCTCATTATCGGTTCCAAGCTCGGAAACACCAGTTCAGATTTAAAAGATCTTTTGGAGCTTTCTTTCTTTTTTTTTTGATGCAAGAAGGGCCGCTTAATCAGTTGTTCTGATAAGCTACAGTCTAAGTTAAACTTAAGTTCAGGCTTTCAAGTCATTTAAATCAGTGTACGTTAATATTTTTGATTTTAAGTGACCGTCTCTAGATACAGATTTCAGTGATCATGACAAGTTTTTTATATTTTAGCAATATTATACTTGCCACTAATGACTAAACAACTTTCTGTGTTTATACTTTCATTTTAAATTGATGGTTAGTCATTATCTTATCTCACGACCAGTCTGTTGTTTATTACTCGTAATTACTAAATATAACTGGTTCAAATTGCTTTAATGACATAAACGTTTTCAGAAAGCATTTGCTGATTTAGTTTCATTTTTTGTATCAAATTACCTTTAAAACTTGCTTGTCAATTAGCTTTGCAGTCATTAAAATTCTTCCGTCATTTTAAATACTTTTCTTCGGACAGCTCGTCTTGATTTTTTTGCTTCATCGTTTTACAAGAAAAAAAATAACAAAAAAATAGACCATACTCGAATTTGCAGTTACCGCTGACAACAATGACAACGTAGTCAATTTGTACAGTCTTAGCCTCACTATGAAGTTTGTTATAAATATTCCTAAATGCCAATGCCGTTTTACACTACGTACAACTGTGTGTATTGTTGGAGGTGTGACATCTCGCTCTCTCTCGCAAGTATTTTTGATTATTGTATATATGACCTTGCAATTACCTGCATTCTATCTGTCAAAATGCGTATTCGGACCGGTTTCCCGGATGTTAATTTTCAGAAAATTTTCAAATAATGAAGTAAAGAAAAGATTAGATTTCGGATTTATTTAATTTGCCAAAACAAATACATAACCATTTGCAAATTTGTTTTCTGCAAGGAAAGGTATTAAAAAAACTACCGGGCCATTTTTATCAGCTACCTTAGTCCTCATTGATCCTAAATGTAACAACTATTCTCAGAATAGCTAGCCGCAGAATATTCAGCATAGAGACTGAAGAGAACAACTGTATTATTGTAGAAACGAAGTGACAATTTTGTGTTTTTATTTTTGAGAGTTGAGGCTCGCTTATATGCTGCAACTAATGCGTGTAAATGTATGCTAAATTTAACCTAAAACTCACACAAAGAATCTCAGCCTAAATGCAGTTCTTGGTATTTCTGGAATTGCATTTAGCTGTATTTACAAAATTTCATCGTCCTTGACGGTCGCAAAACGGAAATTTTCCGCCGCCATTTTGAAACAAACAGTTATCCCGAGTTGATAGTGTTCATTATCCTAAGATAGCCAATCAGTCAAATTACACCATCTAAGGAGGTTCCCGCGTAGTATGTACTTTATATAATATTAAATTTAAATTCTCGTGAGTACTTTTTTTAAAAGCGTGATTCAGTTAGTTACAGTTACGGTAAGATTTCTCATTCTCGTGCTGCCATCAAAGCTACTTTAAGTGCTCTTTTATTTCATGTATGTATACGACTATATTATATGATTTATATACGACTATATTACATGATTTATATACGACTATATTATATGATTTATATACGACTATATTATGTGATTTATATACGACTAGATTACATGATTTATATACGACTATATCAAATGATTCATATTATTAAACAGCAAACATCCATTACACTAATACTTTCACCCAATCAAACAGTACGCTCATCACCGACAGGCGGAAAAATTCCCGCCAAAATACAATTGCTTGTGGCATGTGTTCTGACCTGCGCCGTTAACATGAACTCAGGTATCTGGAACAAAAAAATACATATGTACCCCTTGGTATAACTGCGACGTTTCAGAGCTCTTTTATGAATGTCGATCAATTAATTGATCGAATTGAGCTTACAAAGTTTAAACATAAATGAAAAAGAATAGCCAGTACAACGTAGAATTTGATGTTTCATGGCACGATATTTCGGCTAGCTATGTACTAGTCTTCATCTAGTCTCCTTGGCGGCCATTTGTTTTTGAAATGTCGTGCTATAAAACATCAAATTATACGTTGTATTAGCTTTTCTTTTTCATTTCTATTTTCTCGTTTATGATCCATGAACATTTTGTTAGCACATTCACAGAATAGGCTCCATGCGCAGCGGAATGGCCGTAATCGCCTCGCTCGTTGAGACATGGTAAAAACCTTAAATGCTAGGGTTTGCAAAAGTAAAGGTTGTGCTCGCACGCCCGCAAATATAATTACTAGCTCGCAAGATTACAATCGGTTCGGCGCACCGTCCCAGGTTTATGCGCACAAACTGTTAAGAACATAGCATAGGAGTATGAATGGAACAAAGATGTATATTTAGAAAATGCATAACCTAAAACGTGTAAAAGACGAGCGTAAACTTAGCTTTCTTATCCTTGACTTTGCAATAAGAAATATTTAACTATTATTCACCAAAGAGGAAGTAAATAGTGATGGATATTTACCGAGCCGCGAAGCATCGAGGTAAATATCCACCACTTTCACTGACACGAGGTGAATAATTGTTTTAGTATATACCATACAAGCTGAATAACTAGCGGACGAAAGACTAACTTTATTTGTGACATTTTGAAATCGAATCGAAACGGGAAGCCATTTTGTTTTTCTTCTGCTGCTCGGAGGTGAATAGTACTTGACTAATCACCTCCGAGCTAGCCAATCAGCGTGCGCGAAAAGTATTATTCACTTGTATGGTATATACTAATTATAATTATTATTACAATTATTGTTGATATCATTATCGTTACCGTTATCATTTACATTATCATTTGTCTTTCTTTATTATTAAATTATTATCCACAGACACACATCTGATGCTGATTTAAAATATCAATATATAGAGCGCCAAAGGATAATCTATCAACTAGTCTCTACTAAAGTATTGGTTCTTATTAAATAAAAAAACTATTATCAATTTAACTCAGATTCCAATCTGGCAACGTCTATATGATATCGGACTACAACCAGTAGTCTAAGATATCACATGTTCATCACTTTACGAATAATCCTTAATGTTCCAAGAAGACATGCCTTTTGTAGTAACTCTATTTGGCATTGTATATCAATTTCCTTTATCCATAAGTCAATCTTGTTAGTTACTGTTCCCAACGAGCCAATCACAACTGGTACAATAGAACATTTTTTCAATTTCCATAACCTCACTAATTCGTACTTCAGCTGATTATAATTGTCTAACTTTTCCTTTTCCTTCTCTCGAATTCTAGTATCAAACGGACACGAAGGATCAATGATAACAATTTTCTTGTTCGCCTTATCAAACACTAAAATATTCGGTCTGTTATGTTCCAACCTTTGTATTCAAAACAAGTCTGCTACTCAATCGTCCATACGAAGTTTTCATTTATAAGGAAATATACATATTATATTTCTAAGAGTTCGTACTAATCATGGCACATTCGCATGAATTATAATTGAGATCCATTCAAATTGTAGGTGTCGAAATTTGTGGAACAGAAATAAATGCTACCTTATTTGCCCTTGTTCATAATAAACCAAGCATTCATGATGTTTATCTGTACAATCTTTCTCCGCACGTGGCCGCCATCGATTCTTGGAATTGTAACAGCACAATCTGAACCAACCTTACATTTACCTTTTTGATTTCGTTTGACCTTTACAAATTGATAATGACAGCTCAAATTATATCAAATTTCTGAATCCAAGCACTTGCTTATGTTGTTTGTAAAAATTCAGATGATTTTATTTTACACAAGAGCTCATGATACCCGTTTTTTATTGTGTTGATAAATTCCTTTCACACGTAGGTTTTGGGGGTCAAACGGCGCTTTAAGGTGAACTGTGGCTGGGAAGGTTTCACCCATTGATTCTAATCTCCATGTTCCTGACGTTAGAAAGTCGTTTGTGATTGGCTTGCCTGACGGGTCTCTGACGTAACCATAACCGATGCTCTTTTCAATCGAGAAACCATAATCTCCTCGCCTAATAAAACCTACAACGTCATTGCCCCTCCATATTGCTTCCAAACCAAGAAGCGCTTTGTGCCTGTGAGACAAAACAATTAGTTATATTTAATACTTGAGGAAATAATTAATTACTATGTTTAACTATGTTTCAAAGTTTCTTTATTCGCCATAATTACTTATATTAGTACAAAAAACTTATTGATATATATATATATATAAATAAATAAATAAATAAATAAATAAATAAATAAATAAATAAATAAATAAATAAATAGGTCAAATCATCGTTCCTGTTTTTACTTCCGACAGATCTGTTTCGTGGGATTGG
>JAOBBB020120763.1:2500-12973 GCA_025331005.2 Zoanthus gigantus
AACACAGATGACTCATACTCATCCTCATCATCCTTTGGCTTTTCTGATAGTGACGATAGTGACTGGAATGTTGAAATTAGTATGAGCAAAGGGATGTTCACTAATGAAACAGCACCCGGTGTAAAACGTGTGACAATTCTGGACCCAGTTGCTGAGAAGTTACAATGTTTCATTGATAGTGGATTGTTAGCGAGAGACAGCATGTTCTATTCATTGCTTGAAAATTCTGTAAATTATGTTCATTGGCAAAACGAGAGAAAAAGGAATCATTCACTACAATTCCAGTGGGATAGTGAAGTTCTTCAGTTTGTTGAGACTCTTGAGTACCATGGAGGAAGGAGAGTTGTGAATCTTCTCAGAGGCTCAGGTCATGAAGGCGAGGGTGGGTCTGGAATACACACCTTTGACTGGCAAAAATGGAATTGGCCTCTTCCTGGAAAGACAACGCGAGACAAACAGTATGAAGGGTACACTACTGAAGATGGAATTCATACTAATCTTTTGGAGTCATTTCTTCTTTCTTGTATATCAGAAGGAACTATTCCACTCTATGAAGAGGAAAAGGTGAAAGTCTTTCCTGTTGTTTTAGCTAAGGATGCGATGCAGATAAAAACCAGGGTTGTTGTATGATGCTAGACAGGGTAAACTCATAGGCAGTACAATAAACATTGATTGCAAATTTGTCAGACAGTCCTGAGCCAGACACTGAAATACTGAAAAAAAGTATGGTTAGAGAAGCAGAGGTGTCAATCTTAACCACAGTAAATTCACAAAATTAGCCTTGCCAATCGGAATTCGACATCTCTCGAAGGGAGGACGTTCTGCTGAATCTGCAGAGACTATAAAGCAGGAGACGAGTGGAGTCAATGTGTGCCTACGCCATTTGCAGCAGAAACTAATCGAAACAAAAAATGGTGTCATCAGGAGTCATGCAAAGTGCTACAGCTATTGTCCTAGCTGTGCTGAAATCAAGAAGGTATGTGCCGACTGTGAAAGGAAAGGACATCAAAACGTTGAGCCAGAGCTTAGAGCGTGTGACCATTGTTTAAACAACGAGGTAAAGTGTAACAGACTGGCAGTCATTGGTGTCACTCAGGACTCGGAATCTAGAAATGCAGGAGGTCAAAATATAAACATTGTGTCCGTTTCTCCTGATGCTGTTCATGTTGCCAAACGCAACATGTTATGCATACAGTCGTTCCAGAGAAATACAGAATCACAGATGATAACAAAAAAGGAATACTAAAGAGCCATGTAGGCATGACAATGGGTCCACTTGGCAATGTATTCATAAGTGATGTTGAAACTGGGAAAGTTGCGATTGAAGTCGACTCTCTGGACTGTCCAGTTGGAATTGCTTACAATAACGGTGTTCTCGACATTGCAGAGTCTAGAAAGAGTGCCATCGTTTACAAAGATCTTACTGGAGAAACTGTAGTTGAACCTAGCAAGCTAACTGTAAAGCAACTTCAAACTAAACTAAAGGATGCAGCAGCATGGGACGATAGCGACAAAAAAAAGAGTAAGACGTCTTTGAAGGAGAAATTGCAGAAAATCCTGAATGAGAAAGCATCGAAAAAGAAGACAATGGTCCGTAACCAGCTGCAGTTAGAGCAAGACATCATTCATCCTCTGTCTCTGGCCTTCGATAAAGATGACCATCTTTTTGTATCAACGAAAGAGGGCAAAATTTTCAAGATAAAAGATTTTGTAATTATATTTACATCTTGTTAACTGGCTCAAACCCGTGCCATCGGTTGCATCATGCCAATGAACCATGATTTCCACATGTTCAGCCTCTCTCTCATGCCCATGTAATCGCAGAGAATCAACCACATGGTAAGACAGGAGGCGTTCTGCATCAACCAAGCTTTGTTTTCTTTTGCCAATTAAGGCTACTTGTGTAAGACCACTTTTACTATCTTTTAAAACATCGTCAAATGCCTCATAGTTTAATTGCTGGTACCCACCATCACAAACATGTTTGGCCATTCTCTGAAATGTGATCAAAGTAATTGAATTAAGGCTAACTATGTTCCGTGTACTGTAAAAGTAACAAAGTTAGGTTCATTAACTATTGTGCAAGGAATCCAAACAGTTAAGTCCAGAAACTTGTAATGCTCCAAGTTATGTTACAGTTACAGTAAATGCTCGAATTAGCGCCCAGCTTCAAATAAGCACCCCATTCGGATTAGCGCACCCCCTTCCCTACCTTAGAAAATTAAACAAGTGCCCCGAGTGCTAATTCAAGCATTTACAGTATCTCTGAAGTTTTAAATAATGTAAAGTTTTAATAAATAACAGAGACTAAAAAAATAGAACCCTCAAAGGCCTTCAAAATTGACTTAAGACAAACATAAACAACCCCGCTTTTCCCCCCAAGGCTCAACAAAATCCCTCTTCTGTTGTTAGGGACAAGTAGATTTTGAGTTTGGGCAAGTGACTTTTCATAGTCACTTGTCCGATGGACAAGCGCTCAGACAATAAACCCTTGTGCTCAGGCAAACTGAAAGTTGTCCCAGCTTGGACAACTTTCAGCTTGCCTGAGGGTGATTGCTTTTGAGCTTGGGGCAGCACACCCCTACCCAATAAATAATAGAGTAAACCCAGTAATAAAATAGAGAATGGTACAAACATTTCAAATAAATAAAAGCTGGTCTTCATGCAGCAAAAAAGTTAACTGAAATTCCAGATTGTGTAGTCTGTTGGCAAAAGGATTAAGGTCTACTGGAAAAGCATGTCATATAAATTTCAAATACGTTGTAAACATGGTTGTGGTCTGCTCTATCATGCCTCTCAACACCTGATATAGTGTCGGTTTGCAGAACATAAATATAACTTCCAAAGTCAACACCTTCGCTTTGCAATTCTTTAATTTGGTTGCGAAAAATGCATGTTGCCACAAGGGACTGCAATTTGTCTCTGAAACTTTCGACTGGAACGTTTCGACGAAATGGATAGGGTGAATAACCTCGGGGGACCAGCTTGCCTCGTACATATGTTACCACATCTTCCATTGGCATACCATCAGACTTAAGAATGTGGATCTCTTGAATTAGAGATTGTGGAATGGCAGGGTGGGATCTTGCAGTTGCATGTGATCCATCTGGCAGAACTGTAAATACAAGAAAGTGTTTAGATACTTTAAATTCACATTGCAATTTTTATAACAAGTTTGATCAAAAAGATATAACTTTTTGAACTGCACTTATTCCCAAGAGGAATAACATAATTATCACTTTTGTTGGAAATGCAAACTGTATACCTATATTTTTAATAACTTTTATAGCCCAAACTTTTAACATTTTGTGCCGAGCAAAATTTTAAAAAATGCAACGCTTAATTTTATCAAAAGCAACCCATGTGATTTTGGCAAATGTTTGCAAAAAGGGCGGATGTGATTGGCACAGTTGTTAAGATCTCTGCTTTCCAACCACAATGTCCCCGGTTTGATCCCGGCAGTTTGCCGAGATTCAAATATTTGTGCAACCTTCTTTTCCACCTAAGCCAACTCAGCTTTCCATCCTTCCGGGGTAGGTTCATGAGTACCAGCATTTGTTGGGAGCTAACCTGCAATGGATTAGTGTCCCATCTAGGGGGAGTCAAAGACTCTCGTCAGCTTAACACTACAGAAACCAGAGATAAGCGCCGGCACCATGGGCCACTAGGCTCGTAAAGGATTTAGCCAGCTTGCACAAAGTTATCATTAATTCATGTTTTTATTCCTCAAACTCTACCTATATTCCTCTTAATCATATTATTAAAGTCCAAAATAAATATTTCGCCCTGACTAAAAATCCTATTAACAACTAAAAGAAGAAACTGAAATACAGTATGCTTGGCATTGTCACTGAGTAGATAATTCTATTTTATAATTCTGTTTAAACTTACCATTCACAGTTACTAGCATCTGGAGGAGATTGTTGACAGACATTTTCTGAATGGCTTCTCGTGCATCATGGATGAGTTGCACAAATGGAGAGCCCTTCTTTCTCCTCTTGTCCGTAAACTGCAAATTTCACCATCAGTCACAGTATCTGTTGTAAGCAAGAGGGTGACAACTTAAAATTTGACTTCCACACATTAATCATCTGATACTATTTCAACTAAAGGGCAATGTTTTAATGCAATCTCAGCATCGCCAACCAAAATTTATGGTACAAACTAGTCAAGGATAAAATTACAATTAACACTCTAGGTCAAAAGGCCACATAAGTTAAAGTCAAAAATGCTAAGACAAAAGAAGGAATGTCAACATTGGAAACAGTATTCAACAAATTAGATCTGATACTAAAAAAAAAGAACAACAGTTCACATTAAAAAAGTCGTGATTTTTATCAATTTTATCCTGAAGATGAGCTAAGGCTCGAAAACATTCGATTTTTTAAAAATTTTTAATAGTTTTATAAGTTTTTACCTTTTATAAATATAGTTCACATTAAATAACATTTTTCCTTTAACCTTCAAATAGAGTCGGATTGGGTACTGTCATCAGTCAGCCATTGTTAGTTTTTATGGTCAATTGCCTACCCATAGTTTTGTTCTTCAAGTCTTACAGTTCACAAATTAAAGTTCTTTTAAAGACTTATGTAGAGGATTACATGGTGGCACAAACATATGAAGTTTATCTTCTAGCGGAAAAATATTACATAAGTGAGTGCAGTGAATGAATCAAATTTTTTTCCACAAGAAGATAAGCCAATTCACATGTAATATTCTTTTTATTACATACTAGATATGAGTGTTTCGAAAATAGAAATAGCTAGACGAAAAAGACAGGAAAAACAAAGGAAATTCAGCAATACCTTCACTCTCATATCTATGTAATAAATTGGATATGGAGCATTGATTAAGGGGAAATGACAGTCGATTGCCGGTTTTGGCTAAAAGGAAAAATATCTAGTTCACAAATTACGTAACAACATATAACAAATTCCTCTTCTTCATTTCAACTTTTAATTCTCGTGTTAGATCACGAACGAAATGGTCACGTAATGTTCTGCATGGGATGTATCTTTCTGGTAGTGCATACGGTTTCTTGTTCCGCTGCTTAGCTGCAATCATGAGAAGAAGGACATGGGTGGCTGCTGTTCGTTTCTTCTTAAACAAATTGCGCAAGTAGATCTTAACTGTTGCAACCAGGTCCTTCACTACTGCACGACATCGGTGGAAGAATGCTGGAGAAACTGTGTTTGGTTCTAGCAAGCGTAAATGTTCCTCGTATTTTACCTTGAATGCCTGGCATTGCTCCAGAAGAGTCTGAAACTCCACAACATTCCAATTTGCTCCCTTTAGAGATTCTTCTGGGGTGTTGGATGCACCAAACCTTTTTTGCGATAATTCTCTATTGCACTTGTCAATCCCACAAAAAGGAAGTTCTTATCTTCATCCAAATCATCAACCACACTCCTAATGTATTGTTGAAGATCATGGTAGTTTGATGCTTTTGAACAATTTTGTACTTTCTGATGCCTCTTATCATACACATCCCTCAGTCCTGCCAACTCACCATTTCCCAAATTAACATCACCATTCCATTCTCCCCTTTGAGATTCCATCAAAGCCTCCTTGCAGTCGGTTGGATCCAACTTTATCTAGAACCTTCCACTGGGGTTCACTTCTTTTAGCTCATCCAGTAAGGCACCCTAGTTCAAATAAAATCTATTTCAGACAATTTAAGAATCTAAGCAGCAGACTTAAAAATTATAGATTTAGATGTTTTGTTTCTATTAACAGCTGGGAATGGAAAAATAGGGTCAAGTTAAATCTAATAAATAAACTATCATTATTAATCATGGAATGCCATCCACTGCAGTTTTAATTTATTTGTAAAGTGTATTAAATTTCTGGAAAGCAAACTCTTTAACAACTTTATATCAAAGGTTATAGTCGTCTTAATAAACAAAGTGAAGGGGAGAGGTAGTGGGGAGAGGATTTGACAATAGAGTTTCTGAGCTGAAGTGGAGCGGAGGGTTGGTAAGGGAGAAAATGAGAATAGGTTAATCTAAGGTTGGCTAATAAACGGGGGGAAGGCATGTATTAATTTTGTTTTTTTTTCTGTTCCTCCGGAGCATATTAGGTTCCATGTTTATTAAGGCATGCTACATAGCTAACCTTTACACCTGTTGATGAACTAAATGGGGATTTCTTGTTTTTCCAGTTCTGAGCCATCTTGCTGGTGCAAGGAACATTGGTTCGAGCCTATCAAAATTAATTTATTGAACAAAACATTTCAGGCTATTTTTGTAACTTTGTAAAGACTTATTTAATCGTTTTTGTATGCATGTGATTTGAAATTTCAATGAATTAAATTCTTCTGACAGCTTTTTAATGTTACAGAAAAAATACTTCAAGATCATGGTTTCTTACATTGTATGTTTCTTATGAATACACACAAAGAAAATCAAAAGTAGACATACACTAGAATTATAAAACAACATACAACCTATAATCCCAAGGAAAACAGAAAATAGCAAAGACGAAAAAAGTTATTTACAGTGAAATTTTACCATTTTGGTGATTGAAGGTCTGTCTCAATATTTTTTTTATAAGTGAATGAATAAAAAGAAAGTCCCTTATAGAAGGATGCATGTGTGTGTGGTGGAAGGGCTTAAAAATAAACAAGTGTCTATGGTTGCCGTTTTGGTGCAAAATTCAATAACAACAACTTTTCCAATCAATAAATATTTTTCAACATCAACAAATATCTTTTAATACCAACAGTTACTTTTTTCTATATCAACAGTTATTTCTCAATATCAACAACTTTATTTCAACACCAACATTTATTTTTTCAACATCAACAACGTTTTTTTTAACATCAACATTTTCTTAAACATTTCAACATCAACAATTTTGTTCCAGCATCAACAACTTGTTTTCAAAATCAACATTTTTTTGTTTAACACCAACATTTTTTTTCAATATCAACAATTATTTATTAAGATCAACAATTTTTTATTCAAGATCAACATTTTTTTTTCACGATCAACTATCGAAAATATTCGATCAACAAATTGGGACCGAGCAGGGAAGTTCGGCCGAGGAGGACTGGGAGCTATTCCGTCCAAAAGTTAAAATAGCGGACCAGACCAATGACGATGGGCTTGGCGGCTGGACGGCGTTTTTCCTCGAATTGGAGGAATTGGTTTCAGAGTACGAAAGTTTTCAACATGGCAGCATATTAATGGAAAGTCTAAGTATTCGCTTAGAAACTGCAGTAACGGCATTGCACAATATTCTTCCCTATCTGTCGCACACGGTGCAAGCCTCGATTTCCGAAATTGCCCACAACATGCAGCTAATGTTCTGGGACTGCCAGCGTTGCTGCGAATTTCGAGGTCGTTCAAGGTGCTCGCAGGTTGCAGTCTTGTCAGTTAGCATTCCAAAGACTGTTGCCATAGGGAGGCCAGGGAGGCCGAAGTTTAATATAAGGGAAGAGACGTTGATTGAACTTCGTTCTTTGGGCTACAGCTGGGAAGAAATCGCTCAGATGTTACTCTTGTCCAACGTCGAGTGTCCGAATTTGGACTTCAGTGCATCTCACGATTTAGTGAAATTAGTGACGATGAACTAGACAGTAAAGTCCGAGAATTTATGAACGAACATGGGTGTTTCGTCGGATCGTCCATGGTTTGTGGTTATTTAAAATCGGAAGGGTTGAGAGTACGAGATCGAGTTCGCGCATGCCTAGCAAGAATTGATCCGCAGACAGCTCGCTTGAGATGGGCAATCACACTGACAAGGAGGGCATATTCAGTACCAGGGCCAAATAGTCTATGGCATATTGATGGCAATCACAGTCTTGTGACATGGGGATTCGTTATTCACGGGGCTATTGATGGTTATTCTCGGTTAATAACATTCCTTAATTGTTCAACAAACAACAGAAGTGAAACTGTCACATCTCAATTCCTCAAAGCCGGCGAAATATATGGTTGGCCATCAAGAGTCCGTACAGACCATGGTGGAGAAAATACTGGAGTATGGCAGCTGATGGTTGAAAGGAGAGGTGCTAACAGGGGAAGTTTCCTGGCAGGGACATCAACTCACAATCAGCGCATAGAACGGCTATGGCGAGATGTTTTTCGCTGTGTTGCTCATATATTCTATTACACGTTCCAGGCAATGGAAGAAAGTGGTGTGTTGGATATGAGCAACCCTACACACAAGTTTGCTCTCCACTTTGTCTTTTTACCTCGTATAAATAAAGCTTTATCCAGTTTTGTACTTGCCTGGAATAGCCATCCTCTGCGAACTGAAAACAACTGGAGTCCAGAAAGAATATGGGTTAATGGTATGATGGATCAAAGAAACCAACATCTTTCAGCAGTTGCTGATATATCACAAGTAGAACCATCAGCTGGTGATTTGGATTGGTTTGGATTTGATCCTTTGGCACCAACTCCAATGGACGATGGACTGCCAGTTGTTCTAGTCGAGGATGCCTACATTGAACTCAGAGAAACAGTATTGAATGAAGTAATTAACCCCCTTCAGGTGTCGAACAGATTTGGCATCGATATCTACATGAACTGTGTCAACTTCTCCAATCAAGTGTAAATCAGTAGCATGACTTGACTTGGGACAACTCTTGTTCAAATATAGCCTGTAGACATTATTGTGGCATGGAAAAATGGGCAAGCATAATGCAGCCACATGATATACCATAAATTGATCTAATAAGACCCTCTTTAATATGCCTTATATCTAATAAATGCCTCCCCCCCCCAATTCCCCACCACCACACAAAGAAAGAAACAGCCCAGGTGTTTACAGTATTACATCATTTATGGTATGCACAGTACATACTGATCCATTGTTTGATCTCAAGTGGTGAATACCAGAATTTCATTTCATTTACAGAACTTCATTAGGTCATCAGATAAACGTACATTAAAGAGATTACAGGAGAAGGGGTTAAGAGCAGTTTTCAAAGATAACCACAGCTCTTATGAAGTTCTTTTATGCAAAGCTAAGTTGCCAACTTTACACAATTGTAGACTTCAGGACATAGCTATTTTAATGTTTAAAGTTAAATATGGAATTTGTCCCACATATATATCAGATCATTTTAATCAACATAGCAGTGAGTACAGCTTACAAAATAGTGATTTTGTCATTCCACGCTTTAATACGGTAATGTATGGTAAGCACTCTATTAGGTATTTTGGGCCCTTATTACGGCGTCGCCTACCTAGGGATATAAGAAATGAAAATAATTTGAATATTTTTAAGAAGGTTATAAGACAAAAAGATCTTTCAAATTTTGTCAGTAATGAATGTGGATCTGACTGTTTTCTTTGTAGTTCGTAGTGATAGTACTCTACATCAGGATATTTAAGTATTTGTACATAACTGTATATAGAATATATTTATACACTAGATAGAGTATTAATTAATTTTATACGATCTTTTTAGTTTTTTTTTTTTTAATTATTCTATTTGGTTTATTTTAAATTATTTTATGTTGTGTCTCCAATTAGCCTGTAAGCTAAAGTACAAATCAAACACGTTAATAAAGGTATTATTATTATTATTAATTGATAAAGATAGTTTTTCTGCTCTACTTCATACCAGGGGTTCATATGGGCAGGCAAACCCTACCATATTGTTGTAACTTACCCCTTGTAGAAATTTACCTAAAAATATTTATGTTACACATAACAATCTGTAGCACAGTTGAAATTTTCGGCTCAAGATGAGTCACATAATAAATTAGTTGGACAATGATATAACCAGAATACATTTGTGTTCTGTGATAAGGACAGACAAGTGTGTTTGCATTCATTAGGATGACTCAAAGCAATATTCCCTGTATATTATGGAGCACAACAGAGGCCTGCTGTCAATAATAATCTGTGCACCATATTTGAAAAGCACAGCTGACATGTTCTGCACAAGCAAATAAACTTCTTTGGGAGTTTGAGGTGTTGTTTATATTCAGGACTCCCTGGGACTTCCTAGTGAATGGGGAGCATTGCTCTAAAATTGTATTTTTGACAAAATAATTTGCTACCATACAGATTTAGTATAAACAGGACAGTCATGTATAAATTTATTATACAGAGAGTAATGACTCAACATTTTTATTTGATTTGAGAGTACCAACGCAACAAATTTTAAAAACAGACTTGCTTTGGTTCTCCTAGCAGGTGCTAGGCATATAATATGCATATCTAATAATCTATTTTGGGGCCATTCCACCAGTACAAACGATACACTTTTTTTACTCCCCCTCCCCTTCCTTGGAAAGCATACACTAACACTACTGACCTGATAGATTTTACAGTAGAACAAACAATTGACACAGTCTTTTGCAACATTTTGGGATTCACTCCCACCCCCACCCCCAAAGATGTATTGTTTGTAAACTTGTGAAATTCAAACAATCACACAACAACATCTAAAATTAAAAAAAAATGAACAAAGAAAAAAACAAAAAGCGTTAATAAAAAAAAATGAATACAAACA
>JAOBBB020120848.1:0-12971 GCA_025331005.2 Zoanthus gigantus
AGATAGGGGTGGGTGAAGGCATTGATTGCAATAAACAGAGATAAATAAACAGATATAAATAAACAGAGATTATTATTATTATTATTATTATTATTATTATTATTATTATTATTAAATGGGGAGATAATAGTGTTGGGAGGGGTGTAACGCTTTGATTTCCCAATGTAAATGAAGTTTTGTTGCTTTTTCCTTTGTGTTAGCAATTTCATAAGATAAAGTTAGAGAAGACCAACAAATAAAGTAATGGAATGGCGTTACCAAGCCCCTTCTACGTGCCCATCTGAACCCCTTCGATCATAATAGTAAACCTTTACATCCCTTCCATCATTTCTCATCTCCTTTTTTCAGTTTATCTGCTTGACAATGTTTCAATTTTTATGGAAAAACTTGTAATCCGCACCAGGTCATTGTTGTTTCGTACTCTTAAGTTCTGAATAATCGTATATGTACGTTTATTTTTTATTGAGGAAACTTTCCACTCTATACAGCCTTATTCGGGCCTGTACGATTATTGTTTTCAGGCATTTCCGATTATTAAAAAGAGAATTTTCCTTAGAAATTATTATTTTATTTGTTGTTGTTGATGATTATATCCCATTTCTCAAATCAATATCCGAGTAGCGATATAAGTTGTAAATGGTAAGAGCTTCTACTAAACTCAACATCTTTGACCTATAACAAGCGGTTCGAGAGTTTTTAAGTACTTTGGACATTTACAAACATATGTTTTGCCTAGTCTTAGCAGCACTGGAAGACTATTTAGAAAAAAATATTAGTATTCAGAGCAAACATCAAGATATAATGGAACAAGCGAGCAATGATCCGTTTTCCAAGAACTATAAGAAGTATAATTTGTGTGAGAAAGAGAAACTTGAAAAATTATGCGCATTTTCCCACTCTGTACTATTATTGGTTTACTTGGATGTTGCCACTCTCTACTATTATTGTGCTCTCTTATATTATTCGGAACTTAAGAGTAAAGATGTGTTAGGGCATGGAATCTCAAAAAACTAAAAAATTCAAATGAAAGAGGAAACAAGGAATTGGGAGAAGAATGTTGTGCTGACCGCTAAGCATAATTTTATTTGACATGTGGTTAGATTGGAGACGAGATCATCGAGATAAATGGCAACAGAACGGAGGGCATAAAACACACCGAAGCCATTGAACTCATCAAAAATGGCGGGATGAGGGTAGTCCTTCTCATCAAACGTGCCAACGCTGAGACCAATTTTGGTATGTTGAATGACCAAACTCATTCTTTTATCTAATTCAACCAAAATCATCTAAAAAAATAAAACATTTTCTCCGTGCCTTTGTAGCTTAATGAAAAGTAAGGTGAACGTTTGGGAGAATTCGAGAGCAGATCAGTGAACACCCAATGACGCAGTCGAGGATTTTCACCTGCTTGAGAATTCTCACAATCTTTGCAAAGGTTTTCACCAGGTTATGAAGGCACGGAGAACATGTTTAAATTTCCTTTATAGAATTATCATTTTCTGACTTAAGAAAAAAAAAAGACGATATACGAAGCACCAATGTGTAGTTTTATTTCCTTCGTAAAACTCTAAATTCTCACAGCGTGTAGGCAGCCAGTCATATAATAGCTCACGTCATTTTCGTGCTTCATAGCGCTATGAAAATATTATCGAAATTGTTTTATAAAAATAGTTAAAAATATGGTTTCATTTCTAATTAAAGACATGCCTTCCCAAATTAATACCCTTTGACAGCCATTTTAAAAATAAAACGTTCTATTTAGCTGTAGCGGTAAAACATTCCGGTTTTTTGGGGCACAGACAAAAAGTGTTTGTAACTATTTTTCTAACTTAAAAGCCAACGTTTTCATCAGCTGTTTGTTCTTTGATCAAAGACTATATTTCGTTTATGCTGTTCTACAATGCTTAAAGATAATTTGTTGCTGTCACATTCACTACCTTACAGACATCTGTTGTGTTTAATATACTAAGACGTTATGATATTTCTGCTCAGACAAAGGTATACCAAATGGCGGACAGATGATATCTCACTCTGGTTGGGGCAAGCCTACTACTGGTATGTATCGCGCTCCACCGCAACAGCAGCCCGTCAGAGATTCTCACGTATATAGCAGGTGAAATTAACTGTGCACACGTGTAATAATACGCTGCCTTCCATTCCACTGCGGCATCAGTTCGTAATATATATGTATATAAACAAAATGTTGACCAGGATGGACCGTGCTTCAAGTCTTAGATGTACATCACTGATGTCCGGTTCCATTGCAGTGTAATTTCCCCCGAAGTGTAAATGTATAATTATGAGAGATGGAGTATGTTGGAGTATTCACCGTGGGAGAGAACAGTTCTGGCATTATCATCATAAACCAACCTTTATCACGCTTTTAACCTTTGTCACGCTTTTAATGTTCATCGCTCCTAGTAAAACTCAGGTAACCTAGCCTTTTATTATAGCTAACGTATTTTTGGCCCAAGGACTTGTTGCGGTCATTTGAATGAAAGAAGAATTTTAATCATCCTGTCAGTGGCCTTGGTTTTTCGTAGTTCCAGTCTATTCCTCATTGTGTTGTAAAGGAAATGGTAGAGGGTCGACTTAATATATACTGAAGTAATTATTTTGTATAGTGATTGATAGATTTAGCATTCAATTTAAACTGAATTTGCATACAGCCAAGTTATATTAATTATCTATATACTTATGATTTCGTTGAACTGCTGCAATTCGATAAATTGTTAGAACATATTAGAATTGGTGCAAGGTTCTGATAGCCATGTTTCTTCAGTCTGTATTTAAAGTGCAGCTAAGCCTTTTTCTTGTTTTTGTATCAAACTATTTATCATACAAAATTAAGCACATCTGCGAAAATACTTTTGATTTTGGTCAAATCTTACTTTTTTCTTGTTTCTTTGAAATTCAGAAAGTTTCCTCCATCTTGGTTCATTGGACGAGTCCTAAAGGAGACTGGCGATAACCGCAAATGACGTCAATGCCAAATTATGACGGCGTAATTTGAAACAGAAAGCATAAATTGACATTATTGTACGAATTCATTTAGATATTTACCGTTAACTGCCATCACTTTTAAATTTTTAGGTAAATCTAGGACGAGAATAGCCATGAACCAAGATGGAGGAAACTTAGAACTCGAATTTCAAAGTATTATGAAAAAAGTAAAATTTGATCAAATCAAAAACTAAAACGTTTTCGCAAAAGCGCTTAAAGTTGTATGATAAATTTTTTGAAACAAAAACAAGAAAAAGGGTTAGTTGCATTTTAGAGAGTAAAAGTTGTTGAAAGCACTGTTGAGGACTAGCTACTTATATTTTGGCAATATCCTTTTTTGGGAATCGATTCAGTACCAAATTTCTATTCATACATCCGGGTGGCTGTAATAGTATCAAAAAGTGGTCAATTTAATGACGGGTTTCAACTTCAGATGACAAGAAAATATTCCTTTGTTTTAGTACTTTTTTAAGATTTTTTATTTCAGTGTCTTCTTAACTTCGAACTCAATTTTACCCAATTCGGATAATCCTACAGAAATTTCGATTTGGTAATCTTATCAATGAAATATCTGTAAAAAATTTTTCATTTTAAGTTACATTGCGTATCAATAATTTGTTGCCATATTTTAAATAGAAATACGAAGGATAATCGAAGATTGTAAATAAGTTGTAAGTTCTTGTACCCAACCGTAATAGAATACGTTATTTTTGTAAAATAAACACTCTTAATTCGTTTCTTAACTGTAATGTGTTGTCGCGTTTCCATAATATTGAATTTTTAGAATAAGAGTAACACCTGAAATAATTTTAGGGTTTGGAATATTTAAGTCCACTTCTTGCTAACAATTCTGCATACATTATGTTAATTAATGCTTTCTGAAACGAGGTGGATTTTCCAAGATATATACTTTTAAACAAGATATATACTTTTAAACTAATGGAAATATGTATCGTTTTAGAATTCTTTAATAAAAATATCTCGAATTTTGTTGGTGTTTGCTTTCACCTTTGTGTTACTGTACCACTGTAGGTTGCCTCGGAAGCACATAGAAAAGTATAATTATAAATTTAGGCAATTTGTTTAACTGAATTATTAATTTAATTAATTTAATTGATTTAGTTTAATTTATTAATTAAAATAGATAAATTAAATAAATTAATTAAAATATGATGGCATACTGACGTCTGTTTTAGAAATTTATTCTACCATTATTCACTCAGTCTTGCGAGTTCTTTCTTTTCTCGAAATAGGATTAAAAAATGAGGTCTAGAAAACCGCATGTTGAATTGAAAACTTAAAATTGCGGCATACGCTGATAATGTTTTAAGAGTTTTAGTTTTTAAAAACTATCCAGGTGCTTAAACGAGTTGGCATTTGTAACTCAGACTGAGAAATTCGAGTTTCAGCTCCTTATAGTAGCTTTCGTTGATAATCATGACGTAACTATTCAACCTTTGTTCAGAACTCATTTCTAATTTAAAGTGTGTATCTAGCGGAAATAAGAAAAAGAGGTACTTTTATATAACACGAAAATGACTCCGATAAACATCTAAATTAAGAAAAAAAATTCTTTGTTCCTTCATAGCCTGTTGAAAACTGGGCGAACGTGTTGACCAGATCAGTGAAAGCCCGAGACGCAGTCAAGACTCAAGAATTCCCAAACTTTTTCGAGATTTTCACCAGGTTATGAGCGCACGGAGAACATGTTTTAGTTCTTTTATGAAATTATTTTCCAATTTACCAAAGAGAAAAACGATGTTCGAAGCCTGTGTGTACAGTTATATTTCTTATATGAAACTGTAAATTCTCACAACTTAGAAACAAACTTGTTGACCAATCAAAACACATGTACTATCCAATTTATTTTATAACTTAATATGATGTTTATCTGAGTCAATTTCGTGTTATGTGTTTTACATTTTTCAGCTGGACATTGATTTAGATACCGTAACCTTGACATTTACCTTTACATCTACCTTTTTTCTTTACTTTCACCTTAACCGTAACCTTGACATTTACCTTTACATCAACCTTTTTCTTTACTTTCACCTTAACCGTAACCTTGACATTTACCTTTACATCTACCTTTTTCTTTACTTTCACCTTAACCGTAACCTTGACATTTACCTTTACATCGACCTTTTTCTTTACTTTCACCTTAACTCTAACCTTGACATTTACCTTTACATCTACCTTTTTCTTTACTTTTACCTTAATCTTTAACTTAACTTTGGCATTTAGGTTTATATCTACCACCAAGGTCCACGAACATGGCGGCACCATACAATTTACTTTACACACAGTGCATATTCAGTTGCTTATCATTCAACTGAAAATTTTGTTATCTCCCTAAAACTAGGTCAAGTTACGGAATTTTTAGTCCGTTTTCAGAAAAATATAATTGTATTTTATGTAAACCTCTGAAAAGCAAGTCATTCCTTAAGTGAAAAACATCTATAGAGAACAGCAAGAGCAAAACTGGGAGAATTCATATGCTTACTATTTTCTTTCTAAATTCGATCGTTATTCCTGAACTTGATACTTTACGTGAACGAGTAAATGTGATCTATCGCAAACATTTCACTGGTCCAAAATCAATTTTATTTAATTTTTTTTAAAGTTTATATGCTTCTGATGAAAGCATTCCATTTGGGATAGATAACCATCTTTGTTAGTCATTATCGATTGGTTAAAAATTGAAACTCGCCCCAGTTCCCTGCGCAATTCCTGAATGGCCAATAAAAAGCATACAACATTTTCATTTTCAATGGTTGCTGTTGATGTTTTGTCAGTTTCTATGGTTACTATTTTCGTCTTGATTGTCAATAAGCTTGTAACACTCCTTATGTCTGTAAGTGGCCTTACGAGTGTGTCGTTGACGTCGTCGTGACGTCACAGACTCAAGTGTGCAAGGAACCTGTTTTTCTTGAAGAATGGGTATCGGTAAAGCGAGTAGCACCACCCCTGTGAGGCAGCAGATACTACCAATAAGCTTTCCAAGAACCGTGTCTGGCACTGAGTCGCCATATCTGAGAGAAAAAAATATTGGGGGTAAATAATGACGCCATGAACAGTCTTTAACTATAAAATTAAGCGATATATCATGTTTATCTGACGACGTTTGACGTCGGCTAACGTCATTTTAAAGTCATTGTTCGAGAAGCGAAACGAAGTTTATGTAGTTTATGAAGTTTATGTATCTAGCACACTCACATAATCTTCGTTTTGCATCTCGAACAATGACTTAAAAATGACGTTGGCTGACGTCGAACCGTCGTCAGATAAACATGATATCGCTTAAATTGTTGAATAAGAATCGTCTTATCTGAATAATGAACAATCTTCGCGGTTATACTAAACTAGTAAATGAATGGCTGATGTGTTACGCAAAAAAATTAACTTGTCAGTGAACCAATATAGTTCGGAAACAGTTTTACAAATTGATAATTTTTACACCGTAGTGAAAATAGTTTTTGAACTGACGTTTCGGACTGTAGTCGGTCGGAGTGAATAGGGACCTTAAGCAACGAGGACGGCAACGCCGACGACGACGGCAAAGAACAATAGTATATACAATGACTGCACGTTGGAATGCATCGAGTTGAGCATCTGCACGTAGTTGTCGCAAAAATTAAAACGTGGAAAGACCTGTTTTAGAGTTGTCGGGACTACGAGGACGTAACAGCAAAAATTTTCTCAGTATTTGTTTAGCTTCATGGAGAAACATTAAATCGTTTTTCTATTCACAAAGTATAAGGCAAAAAAACAAAACTCTAATGACCCCCTCAAAGAAGTAAAGAGCGAATCAGAAATGTGATTTTTCTGAGCCGTCGTCGTTCACGTTCCCGCCTCGTTGCTTAAGGTCCCTATTATCAACTCACCACGGAATTAGGCTTTCTAGTTTTGATTGTTAATTTTGCCGAGCTTTAAAGTTGTAAATTTGTTTTTATTATTTTAGAGATGGAACGGCAAAGAAAGATGAAATCTGGGCTGGTGTACGATATGCTTGATAATTCTAATGGATTTTACAAGTAAGTTTAACAGTTGATAGTTGAAGGTTGTAAAAAGTCTATTAATTGGATTATTGTGGCTATAGTGTCTTGTAGAGACCTAGCCTCTATGCAACTGTATGTGCTGTATGGCCTTGAGTGAATGAGTGAGAGTATGTGTAATTCGGGTTTTAATGGTCGGTATATTTCAGAAACATTCCGTCTTTGTTGATTACTTATAGGGATGCTAGGTGATAGTCTTACCAACCTATCCCTCCCTAATAATGTTGAAATCTGCCTGAAGTACCCTATTCGAACATTTGACTATCCCCAACACTCTACGATTGCAATTTGCTATTTTATAGTAAAATAATTTAGTCTTTTAATACATGTGGAATCCAATGTCAAAACAAAAATGTCCGTCGTTTTATGATTTTTAATATTTTAATCACACATGTGCGTGAATTTCCTATGTCTTTATTGATAAAGCTGCCTTAAAAGTGCAGTTTTTTTTATAACAAAGTCATTGTATTAAATTTTTGCTATTTCATCCATGTCCTTGTTTGCACATACGAAGAAGGTGTTGCATTTTTATTACATTAAAAATTAAAAAAAAGGCCAGAACAACACGATATTTCGAAGAGCGGATGTTTTGGAATTTTTAAGGTCGTTAGGTCGGAGCAGCATAAATTCAAAATAATCAATTTAGTCACTGCAGTCAAGGGCTGTACGTGTTTTATTCCTTTGACTCTCTTGAATAAACAAAAAATATTACACAATATGTTTTTTGATTTAAAAATTCTTTATTTAATTATCCAAAATTGATTTTAAAAATTGTACAACAACAATAACAACCTTCAAGTGTATGCCCGTGCCGTAGCGGTCCAACGGTCGCCATGTTTGAATATTTCAGTGATATCAATTGATTGACCGAGAGGAGTCCCCTATTTATACCAGCGGCTCGCGTTTAAAGTGTTGCCGTATATACAAAACACTTCTTGTTTCAAAAGTAATAGTTTTTTTTTAAAAAACATCACATTTGGAAAAAATATATAGAGAAAAATAATGCGAAATACTCACTTAATTGATAAAACCGATTCCTGATTCTGCTTTGACTCGTGGCAAACATCAGAGCTATAGGTAAATCCGTTTAGAAGTATTTTGACTTTAGAAGATTTTAAAAGAATGTCAACAAACAGGCTTTCCGCTGGGAATTCTGTAATAGGTATCTATTATGGCATGGAAGTTCACTATAATAAGCTAGTCCAGAAGTTTACCGAGAAGTAACCTAGAGGAATGCATCTAGTGGACCCGCTCTCTGAAGTGATGGTCGGGTAATAGGCTTCAATTGTGTGTTCATCAGATCATGCTATAATCGTTGTACCTTCTGTATTATTATGAATCAGTGAATTACAGTTATATGAATCAGTGACTTCAGGAAGTTCGTTGTCTACTCTTTTTTACATTCTTTAAAACTGTTCGAGTAAAGGTTTTCTTGTGTATGCATCATTGTTTTCGTTCCGATGATGTACAAGTCAAAGTTCTATATTCAAAATACTTGGAACAAGTTAGTCAGATATCAACACAATCACCATTATTTTGTCGGCATATACGTCTAGTTTCGTAAGTAGTCGGACTTTTTCCATTGAAGGCCAAACGGCTAAAACGTTTTGATTTAAGTTTTATAAAGATCAGTCGGGTCCGTGCTTCAAAAGATCAGATTGGCCTGGTTTAATTAACAAACAAAATTAAATTTTGGAAGCACAATGTTTTTATGTTCAAATTCCAACCCGTCAACGTCCTCGGTCTCAGCCGATTGAAAATGGCGGTTGCCAATACATTAAAGATTTGAAACTGAAATCAACTAATCTGATGTTTACTCTTTCACTAAACTTTAGAATCCTTACTTTTCACCAAAGTTATAATTATTTCTCAATACTACTATATTTCAAAATTTTTCAGTTTTTTCGTTATTCAGTTTTTTCATTTTTCAGTTTTTTCGTTATTCGTTTTTTTCGTTATTCAGTTTTTTCGTTATTCAGTTTTTTCATTATTCAGTTTTGTATTTGTAGTTGCACTAGCGACATACAGTCTTAGACAGCCTATTTTTTAAACCTGCAACAGTATTTTTAATATAATACCAGGCCTTGCAAAAATATGTTTGTGTATTCGACTGTCACCTCAATATAATTTGATCACTTTCAGCTCATTCAGGCGATATTAACGGAAAAATACCCTATGTTTTAACACCTGTTTCTTAAGGCACGGCGGCACCAAACAGAAAAGGGGCAGGCCATTTGTGGCCGTAAATTGTACACAATTCTGGGGGCGTTATGGCAGTGGCCAGGGGCGTCCACGGCAAATGCCGCGTGGCCGTCGTGGATTTCAAGACCTGTAATGTTAGTGAAATGTAACAAAAAATGGCCTCATTAATATCCATCACTGTTGATGCAAGTTGTCTGTGTTTTTATTGTAGTGGATGTGTGGAAAAGAAAGCTCGCTCGTGTGTCAACGTTCCATTCAGGATCGGCAGTATTGGGGGTGATGAAGAGCTTGAGAAGAAGTTCCTTAGTGAAGCCTTTGCCAAGGGCATGATACAACTCAAGGGTCACAGGTAAAGCTGTTCCTTCCACCAAGTTTTCATTCTAAACTCACAAATAATATGAATAACTGTTGTTATTACAAAGACTAACTACTAACAAGGTCATTTCTCAAATAGACAACTCTTTATTTTCCATACGAGACTACATTCGGGATACGAGTAAGATATTTTCCAAATCCTCTCTAGTGAAAATGTAGCTGACGTCATTCCTTTGTTTTCGTTTAGTGTTTTTTTTTTATTTTCGAAACACTCATATCTATATAATAAAAAGAAAAGAACACATTGGTTTAAACATATGAAGTTTATCTTCTCGTGAAAAAAAGATTTCACGAGCGAGCTGCGCTCGTGAAATATTTTTTCACTCGAAGATAAACCTCGTATGTTCGCGCCACGGTTTAATATCCTCTATATATTTAGTTTGTAAGCTATTTCCTTTGTACCTAATTTAAACCACTACAGATTATTTTTTTAATTTATTAGTTTAAGTATAAATTATTCTATGTTCACATGAAAACAAGTTGCAGTTGTTTACCAATGCTTACTTTTAAAAAAACGTTGCATGCAAAACAAAAAACAGTTACCGAAATGTTATCGCGTTAACAGTTTTTGTAAGGAGAGATCATTATTGGGCTATCTTTCCTAAGCATCTAGATCTGCTTTTAACCCAATTTTTACCACCAACAGATCGGTAGGCGGAATCAGAGTCTCATTGTATAATGCTATTCAGGTGAAGGAGACTAAAGTGCTTGTGGACTTCATGAGAGACTTTATGGAAGCAAATAGAAAAAGGTAGAACGCTACCTTTAAAGAAAAAAAATCTGCACAGCTACAATACGAACTCAGAATTTCGGCATGTTTGTAGTATCAATAACACTTGGCGTGACTTGGAATGACATGCGTGACAAACAGTTTGGAAAGCATGCAATCACAAGCGTAACATCGGGAACGCTGATAAATGACAACAAAATGTAATTGGGACAAATCTCGAATAATATATTGTTGGGATGTTTGTGGAGGGGGTAGTAAGGGTATCTTAACTGCTCCTATTTTATCTAAGATAATAATTATAGACAATAAAAAACTTTGTCACATCAACTATATTGTTTGATTTCGGACAAATTTTCTGAACTAAAAAAAGAGAAGATGAAAGAAAGCTACGTGCAAATTTTTACCCATTTCTGAAACATATTTTATGGTAATCAGAAAACTTCAAGACCCACTGTACTTCATGCTAAAACGTGACGTTTAGAAAGCAAATAGATGCCTACGTCCACCATTTTACCGGAAGGTTTAACACTGGAACTCTCTGTATGTTGCATTTATTATGGCTAGTGCTGTTGCTTCCTGTTTGACAATCTAGTAACTTATTAATATTTAGTAGTATTATTACAGCAATACTCTTAATATAATAATCACAAGAAATTCTTTGTTCACCATCCATACCTGCCATAATCAAGTACAACAGAAAGCTTTCATTTTTTTTTCACAACATATATAGAACTTCAGCTCTTAGGAAAACTTGCGAGAAAACAATGTTACAGCAAGCTTTTTTACCAATATTAGCAAGACATAAACTCGATGCTAAGTTGGCAACTGAATAATAAACGCTGTTAGTAAAACCAGGTATTAGTGGTTTTGGTGTTTTACCGAACACTATTATAAAGATATCAAAAATAAAAAATAAAAATAGATATACTTCAGGCGCTTTTTGTTGTAGCCTCTCGTCATTTAACGTTGAGAGGGGGTGGATGTTCCACCCTAGATCACATACCCCGTTCCCCATTAAAGCTTCAGAGTGGTTCCTTGATAATTGCCTATAATGGGCAGTGATTAAGGAACAACCTTGTATGTCATTAGTTCACCAGTGACCGTATCTTTTACAAGCAGTGTATTGCTTTATTAATTTGTGAACTAAAATTTATGCAAACTAGCACAATTTCTTAGCACAATTTCTTAGCATATTTTAGTCACGTTTAATTAGGGAATCCTCAATTAACATGTAGTTCTGGAACACATAACAAAAACATTCTTATTCTTATTCTAATTCTTGTTTTTATTGTTATGGGAACATTTTTATTCCCAATACAATTATCAAATTGTTATAAGTTTTTAGAATAAAAATGTTCAATAAAAATGATAAATAATTTGTATTGAAAGGGCTCTAAACATCACCCCTTTCAGTGACTAGAGCTCGATACACGCAATGTAGTTCTCAAAAATTCGTTGGAGTAAATTTAGTTTCTAACAAGGATTTTCATTGTACGGTGCTTGGATAGTAGGCTAAGCGGCCGTGCTCTAGGCTCATGTTCAGGCTGCAACTCTTTTAAAGAGCTTACAGCATGCCCAAAGAAGCTGAGAACAAGTACCAGTAGAATGATCTTTATGTATGTTTCTGGTTCACTTTACTTCTAAGATCTTCTGCCCTGTGTTTTAACATTGATCAGTGATATTTTTTTAAAAGAAACAGCCAAGACCTAGCTGATTAATATCATGTCAGTACGGGGTGTTAAGGTTGTAGTTTTTCTTGTATTTCTTAACTGATACCTTGCATTCACCAGTTTCTTTAGTTTCTCATTCTCCCTTGCACCTATTTTTTTTTCTTCTTTTGTTAACTCGTATTTTTTTAGTCGTGGAAAATAGTCTTCAACTGTCTCATTTAGTGCTGTTATTCTTCACCGGGAATAGGTCTATGTAAAGTGTTTCCATTCCTTTAAGATGTCAATTGTCAATGGATTGTTACGTTGTCTGTGCTTAGTTTTCTTATTGTATTTTTTAAAACTCTTTTCTGTAGATTAAGAAATACTTGCATTTTCTTTGTCCCCCTCGTACCATTGCCCTACTTCTGATGATAAATTCCTACGTTTTTGATTAATTCCTGAAGTTTTTGTTTTCAATAAGCCAGTTCGGATTTTCAGAAATACATGCGTGCGTTGGGATAAAATGTTATATTCATGAAACTTTTAACAAAGAAACGTAATGGAGCGGGATGAGAATTCATTACCGTTCCTTTGTTCAAGTTAATGAATATAACATTTTATCCCGACGCACGCATGTATATCTGAAACTCCGAACTGGCTAATTCGTTAAGTTCATCTTGTTAAACAAGAAATCGCGCTATATAAGGGCCTGTGCCAGGCGATCGTCACCTTCAGTTGTCAGTCAACCTCCGAACATCATATTATTCTCACCCCTCTCTTTTCTTCAAATTCGTTTTTTTAGAATATTACAACTCATTCCTAAATCTGCTTGAAATCTCGAACTTTCAAACGTAAATCAAATAGAGCCTACATCTTGCATAGTAAAAAACATAGCAGACAGGAAAGCCGAAAACGATATCAGTGGATTGTAACATAACGGTGCGAAATTTCAAAATC
>JAOBBB020120942.1:0-12971 GCA_025331005.2 Zoanthus gigantus
ATATATGTATATATATAATATTCAAATGCGCTATTAGAAAGGACAATATTCGATGTTGCATTAAAAGAACCTGACCTCGGGCAAATCAGTTAATGAAAGTTGGCCCAGAACACAGAACAAAACGTACTTCATATTTTATGAAATATAATTTAGTGAATGTCAGTTATCGCCAAGATCGTAATTATGATGATGATTGCGATGATATTTTGTATTTACACAGCATTATTTAATTGCAATACCATAATAATTGGCCTTTTTTAACAAAAACACACACACTCGAAACACGTGAGGATCAAAAGAAGTAAATTCAGTTAGTTTAATATAATTATGAACAGAAAATCGCGACATTAGCTTAACTTACAAATGACAGTTTAGGTATTACTTCAAAAGGCATAGGTTAATATTGATTAAAAGTTATGCTTTAAAACATCAAGTTCATCTCTGAAAAATTTGTAGGACGATATGTTGGTCACAGTGTCCTTGTGAGTAAAAGAGATAATTTTATGAATAAGATGAAGTCTTAAACGCAAAATGCATTCTAAATTCTATGAACGAGATTTTCATTTGTTTCAGTTTTGGTCGCGTCGTAGCTTTCATTTAGTCTACCCAAAAATATTTTGGGAATAATGGGAATGGAATTAATTAACAGATAGTGCGGAATCACAACAATAATAACTTCTTAGAAAAAGGTCAAGTCCCCTCAACCATTCCCTCAGATGATTGTATTGTCTTAAGTAGGGAGCAAAGCTGCTTCGACTTGAATAACACTAAAAAAAAGCGTGCGTCATAGAACGAGATAGCAGCTTTGAGAGCTAACAGAGCTTGCTGATGTAGGAATTCGAAAAAGATGTTTTTTTTTGTAAAGTTCTAAATATTAGACTCCACAGAAGAAATTTTAAAAATGAGGACATTAGAGCAGAGAGGAAAGTGTTCTAAAAGATTATTACGTAATGCTTACGGTATAGTAGTAAATAACAACATTATCTTCTCCTTCATTTGCGTCTATCATCACAAACAATTAAGATTGGACCCAGCAAAAAAAAAAAAAAAAAGAAAAAACGTTTCAAACCGCCAGATTATTGTAATTGTTTATTTTTTTACAACCAATTCAGCTGTAGGGATCCTTTCGGCCTTCTTTGAAATGCATACCTTAATACTTTAGATAACTTGGAATGCACACGAAATTCATTCACGCACGTTGGTTATTGTGCAAATTGTCTCAGTTGGAACTAAATGAAAACAGTTCTCAATTTTTTTTAAAACTTTTTAGCTAATAAACAATTTTATGGTAGAAATACTTTATTTCTGACAAAGCTTTGAAAAGGAGTAAGTTGCTGTATTACCAGGCCTCTGACGAAGGATTAACAGTTTGGAACGTTAGCAACTTGGACTTCGTACGACGGTGGTAAAAAAAAACATTAAGTCTTCGTGTATTTTTAAAAATCCCCTTTTCATTTAGTCACCCACGCACTTCAAACCCTAGTGTACAGTTTCTAACTTGTTTTTGGGTGTAGGTTGCCGACTCAACAGTATTTCTTTAAAAGTGGTGTGTAATTAATAAAAAGGAAAAAAAAAAATCGCGCTTAAAAGCTAGACTGTTGTTTATTTTTAATAAACTCCTTTAAAAGCAAAGCCGGGGTTGATTTCACAAAACCAAAAGAGAACAATTGCAAAACCAACGTCAATCTTTTAATTCAAGTTTCCATCTATAGCCGAAAAATGGAATACTCGAAACCATCTCAGAAATCATATGGTTATCCTTGGACTCACGAGTGTTGCAGTGCGTCTCAAATCATGCACACACTACATGATTTATCACAAGGTCACCTTGACAGCTTAAGAGATAGTTTAATTGAAGCTGTCTCAGTCATTTATTTTGCGTCAAATTCTTGTTTGTTTTCTGTTTCTCATCCGACAATTCTTTGTCTGTTTGGTAATTAGAGCGAAAATAAAAAGCACGGGGGATTAATATGAGCCCGGTTTCGGCAAAACCAAATGTTGAGTGCGAATGAAATTGTTCAGTCAAATGTATCAAAGTTACTAATTTACTTTGATTTAAAACAAAGAAATAAAGTTTTTTATGAAACATTATTCGACAGAACAAAAGGTCTAGCTATTTTTGTTTGAATTATTTGCTTATAGACTGGAATCTATACAATGGCCAACAAACATAGATTATGGTGTAGAACTTTAATCGAGCTGCAAATTTCTTGCATTTGCGCTTTTAGTTTCTTTGTTTATGTGCCGCGTTATCAATGACCGGTTAATAAATGAAGATAAGAGAAATACGAGGAGCTGTTCTTTTTCTACTGCTCACTCTGTCACTCGCCGGCTGATAATGGGAAAAAAAGTGGTAGAGTTAAAAAGTGTTTGTAGGCCTATTGATAGAGAATGAGACAGGCGTTCAATGTCTATTTGTTTAGCAAAACCTACGTTGCATATTTATTACTGACTAATCGAAAGACTATTTTAAAATCGTTATAAATTTTTAATCTGGTTCACAACAAGAAACGTTCAAAGCAAACACCAACCAGACGGCTTAATTTCTTCTTATATCAACTTAATTGTCTTTCACACACGGCTTTCCAATATGATTATAATTTTACAGAATAAGTGCATGTTGTTGAGTTTTTCATAACGGCCCTATATCCCTGTTCTCGTATTTTATATTCCACCAAAACTAAACGCTCTTTTAATAAGTTTTATAAGAATAGCTTTGTAAGAACAATGAGGCTCAGATTGGCCGAAAATTAAGAACAATTTAAAAGCAAGCTCAGGCTGAGACTGAAAATAGTGAGAATGTTTCTATTTGAAACTTTACTGAGTCTTGTCAACTTACGTTTGCAATGTGCACAGTAAAATTAAAGAAGCACCGCTTCCCCATTTATTATTATAGAATATCTATTGTCCCAAAGGCAAATGATACAAGTATTCATGTAATATTAAAAATTCCTCGCTTATTTTAGATATATGTACTGCGATCTCCTGAAAATACAGAAAATCAGCATTGTTTTTCAATGTCTTGTCTATTTGTTTTGATTTCTCATCATTTCAAACCGCTCACAGAAATAAGGACAAATTGAGGCTGAAGCAGCCAAAAAATTAAGTCAATGAGCCCCGGCAAAATTTACTGGCTACTTCCAGTTCAAACATTTAAAAGTCTGCATTGCACTGTTTGTTTTGGTTGACAATCTTCAGAGTACGGCCTTTACTTCGTTTGTAAAGAACAACAAAAAGCAAACAAAAAAGATACTAGATAGTAAACAAGAAAACAAGCTTCTTTGAATTTCATACAGCTAAACACAGCAATACTTTTACTTTTACTTTTAGCTTCTAAAATGAAGTTTCTCTTTTCCAAACTTTAAAAAGACTGTAAACATTTGGCACTGATAAGTGAAGCTTGGCAACAAGTTAATGATATTTGCAAATCTGGGTTTCAATAGAATAACAATCACTTCGTCTGTGGAGCAGAGTGTTTTGTTTTCACCTTACAAAATATTTTAAGTCAAAAGTTTTTTAAAAACCTCGTTCCCATGCTTTTCCCTTACGTTGGAGTGAAAAAACTCTGGGCCATGGGAACGACTGCTTCAATCAAGAACCAACCTCGTAAAAACCTGAAATAAAACTCAGATATTTGCCGCAATATCCTACAACTCTCAATTTGTTCGTCTTTGAGAATGTCGGCACAATTTTACAACATTTCTACTGCAAAAAAAAAAATAATAATAATAATAAAATAATAATAAAACATAAAAATAAAACACTCAAGAAAGCTTCAATACCTTTCAACCACTAGTTTATTATTATTATTTTTAAAAATAGTAAACAGATTACTGATTAGATAGAACGCTATATTTATGCAACTCATGATTGAAAGTTTTTCAGTCGGTTGCTCTGACGAGGGAACATACGGCCATAGGCATAGCCGAAATTTACAAAATTCGTTATAAACCGTTTAAAGTTAAACTTTAATAATTTATTTCGCCTTTGGTATTTAAATTTACATTTAGAGCCATGCCGAAACAAAACAAAATATCCAGGCAATTGGTATCAGTGTATAATATTGCGGCTTGCTTTGTGTTTATATGTGTTGATTTTCTAATACCACTCTGCTGAACCTAACAAACCATATCAGAGTTACAAAGCTATCTTTGAACACAGTTTCCTCTTTTCTCCATATTTATTTCCGAAGGGCGTTAAATGTTACCACACTGAGAGCTTCATTTGTTTACGTTCATTCAAATGTTTGATTGGCTTAAAGTTTGTGCCAACTTTATTTTGATTTCTGCGGCTGATTGGGTGCATTTCTTTGGCAAAATCCAAAAATGGATTATTGCGCGAGATCACACGGATTCTTTTTTGCCAAAGAAACAAATAATCCGAAAAGAGTTTAATCGCGTATTCTTTTCTGCAAAGCAAAGTCAAAATCCAAAAATGGACTACGATTTTAGCATGACAATTATATTTGCTGAAAAACTGACGTGTTAGTTTTTATGTGGCAAATAAGATTTGTCACATACAGAAAATTGTCTGTGTAGACGAGACAACACATAAATTTGGCATTGTTTTTTTGATGTCATCCATAGATCCCAGTCTCTAATCTTTTGTTTTCAAATAAAAATTGCTCGTGTAGACGAGATGCATGTACACTGGCACTGGCAAATAAATAAAACTTGTCACATAAAAATCGTTCGTGTAGACGGGGCTTACCCCAGCAAATAAAAATTGTCAAATAAAACTTGGCTTGTGTAGACGGGGCTTTAAACCCTCTGCAGTTGGAGTTGAAACATTTAGCTCTTTTTATAACTATTTCAGAGGCCAGAGAGCTGCGATAGAAGCCTAGTCTTTTTAGCGCTTGGGAAGGTGTGCAGAAACGTGCTGATGTACGGATGTGAGCTGCTGGGATGTAACTATATAAGCTACAAATATACTGGATATGTGAAAACTAACCAGGGTAAAATATTGAGCTACTTCATATCTGACTGACATTCAGTATTCTTTAGTTTCTTGAATCCCTTTAAGCCAACAGATCCGCAGCGCAGTCTAACAAGGAATTTGAAGCGGTTCTGCTGAGATTTACGGAAAATCACCTAAAATTTTAACTAATTTCTGAAACTTGAGGAAATGTTTAGCTGATTACGTAAAATAGATATATATTGAAAATGTAACTCAACAGGGGAAGTAAAACTTTTTGAATCTTGAGTAGTTTTACAACTTTGGTGGAACGTAGCTGACAGAGAATTGCAGCTAGTATCTAAAAGTTATGAGCACTAAAGCCACGATAGTAGTGGACATTAGCCCGAATACTAACTGCCATGGACAGCTCTTTCGGTGTTATAGAACGCCAGGGTTTACCCCAGCTGACGGACTAGACCTCGGCTAGTTCTTTTACGCAACTGTTTCTCTCTTTTTAAGGGCCTTATCAGCATGACATAATTAGCAAACAAATCCAGCTTTCCATAGAAGGGATAATAAGTAATAGCGAAAGAGTACAATGCTTGTGGGATGTGGCTTAAATGATAACCACAAATATAATTGGTACAAGTTCTACCAGTAGCTAGCTTGAAGCCAATGAAATGGATACTATATATTATATAAAGCGGACATTACATTATAATTTTATATCATAAATAACAGTTTTGATTAATTTTCTGGGCAGACGCGGTTGATGCAATTGGTAAGATCTCTACTTTCCAACACCAAAGTCCCCAGTTCGATCCCGGCTTTGCCGAGATTCAAATATTTGTGCGAATTGCGATCTTCTTTTCCGCCTAAGCCAACTCAGCTTTCCATCCTTCCCGGTTAGGTAAATGAGTACCTGCGATGGTTTCGTGTCCTGTCCGGGGGAAGTCAAAGACTCTCATTTGCTTAACACTAACAGAAACCGGAGATAAGCGCCGGCTCAATGGGCCACTAGGCTTGTAAATGATTTAGCAAGCTTTGATTAATTTTAGCATCCAGGGAAAGCTGTTTGGTCCTATTTAGGCTTATAATTAGAATATTATGGTTAAAAACGAGGCTCTGGTTCCAGGATTCCCGCAGAAGATAATCCAGTAACTTAAAGACGTGAAGCTCCGGTTTTAAAACTTGGTGCGCAAAAAACCATATAGGGTAAGTTTGTTATTGTTTGAACTTTAACGAGACCCAAACATGCCGAGACAGTTTTCTTTTGTCATTCCCGAACCTTTTGTTGCCGATATCCAAGATTTTCCAGCGGCTTGACTTTTTAGTCTTTTTATTCAATATTTTCGTTTTTAGTCTGATATATTTATATTCAATATTCTTCTTGTTCCTCAAATCATCTTATATCGATGTAAAGCCACGCCCCAACCCACGTGTCTCAGTAGTCCTTAAGTAAGTAGTTATAAAAAAAAATCGATTTTATTATTACTTGTGCCAGCAGCGAAGCGCGGCACAAGTTTAGGTTTGCCCTGTGTTTTTTTCATTTGTGTCGAGGTCTTCAGCCACTTGATGTAATACTTAATATACTGGACAGCGGCTGTATTCTGCTATTTGATATAACTGAGAATCCAAGTCTTGCGTATACAGTCAGAACTCAATAAGATCAAAAGCTTTCGGAGCAACTTTAGAATACCCCGACACTGTCGTTAATATAATTCTGCCCATTTGTTTTTAGAGAACGACGAATGCGCAGAATAAATCACCATGTCATTAACGACAGTGTCGGGGTACCAAGCTCCCCTGCACATTTTATCCACGAGCTGGCACAAGTATACGCTCCTAGAGCGTCTTGTATTTTAAATGATTCTTATACTAAATTTCGGGCGGGCGTGCTTGGCGCAGTTGGTAAGATCTCTGCCTTCCAACCACAAGGTCCCCGGTTCGATTCTCGGCTTTGCCCAGATTCGAATATTTGTGCAACCTTCTTTCCCGCCTAAGCCAACTCACCTTTCCATCCTTCCGGGGTAGGTAAATGAGTACCAGCGTCTGCTGGCAGCTAATCTACGTTGGATTAGTGTCGCATCCAGGGGGAGTCAGATACTCTCATCCGCTTAACACTACAGAAATCGGAGATAAGCGCCGGCCCCATTGGCCATTAGGCTTGTAAAGGATTTAGCTTATACTAAATTTAAAATGGCCAAGCGCAACGCCTTTATGATGAACAATTTTTGCCGGAAAACCGGAAATATTAATGTTGTGCTTCGGGTCAAAGTAGCTAAGTTCAATGATAAAATTGAATCTGTTCCCGTTGGCCACACTTTTTAATAGATACATCAAACTGATCACAAATGACATTTTTATAACAAGCAAAAAAATTGGGTTGTAATATTTTGAAGAATACAATGGAGTTGGTAAGAAGGAACTGAAAACGTTAATGAACAGAAACGAAATTTGAAAAAATAGTATTTTGAAGTGGAACAGTATGAAATACTGAAAAGATAATTTGTACTGTTTCTAAACTTTAGCCCGATTTTCACAAAAAACTAAAAGAGACAAAACACGAGTTGACTTTTGATAACATTACTATAAAACTTAATGCGGAATACCAAAACCACATCCGAGTGCTGGGTTCTAACACACTGGGTTCTAACACACTGGTTGGCATACAAAATTGAAGCCTTCATTTTTTTTGGTACATTTGTTTGTTTTCTTTTCAAAAATGAAAACATTTTTCAATCTTTCGTCGGACTGGATTAATATCATACTGTGCCAAAAACGTTTTTTGTTTACTTATAAACATTCATTACTGAAAACGATATGAGTCATCTTGAATGTACAATATGGTTTATCCTGAATGTACAATATGGTTTTTCCTGAAAGTACAATATGGTTTATCTCGAATGTACAATATGGTTTAGTTTTTATTACGAAACGCAACATTACAAAGCCTCAAATGTAAAATCTGAGATGATCAAATTTTCTGTTTTTTTTTGTTTGTTTTTTTATGTGCAACGTAAGTCCAGCTCTTAACACAAGTCACAACTAACGGAACCTTGATCGTGAAAAATTTTAACCTTTATTCACCTAAACTTTGAGTAAACGGTTAATGGAGTGCGATGAACGTGCCTGCAGGTTGAGTGAAGAGTTGTGACAGCGTTTCAGACTTAACAAAGAAAAAGCAAGCCGAAAAATATCGAAAATCCACACAGAGCTCGCTATCAACGCTCTAGGCAAACTCTCTTCCCGTGCTAGTTGCACAATGAAAGTGTGACGTCCCTGCTCGTCCGCCTGCCCGACAAATAAAACACAATACGCTAGCGAGCGCTCACAGGACTCTTCCAAAGCTTAACTCTTTTTTTCTTCTTACAGCAGTAACTGTAAACTTTTAATCTTGATTTATCTAAAGTGCCTGTTAGTTGACTTGGCCGGATTAGCCGATACCACGCATGCGTGCTACGGAGAGTGGGTGTGTTAATGAGATTAATGTTAGCATATCACACATCTTTATAAAAAGCAATATAACTCAGATAGTTTGTTTCCTGCATGAACTTACTGTATTATGTTTTCAATATAAGTTTATTAGAAAATACTGAATAAATTTTTAATCATATATGTTGATAGTGAATTTCCCGAATACGATGTTTTAGGATTTATAAACGAGGTCATGTTGAATTGACTCTTGTTGTGTCTCATATAATGAAATTTTTCCCATTGCTAGCTGCATATAATAAATCATTTGTTTGAGTTCTGAGTTGTCGTCTTATTTTCTATCCAATGAGACGTGAACGTTCTATATAACTGATCTTTCTACCAACACCCTTCTATCCGGCTCAAAGTCAAACCAATTTGCTTTCTGTTTCCTCCCACGCTTGGGTTCTGTACTTTGAACGTCAAAATATCACGAGCTTAAAAGTCATCGGCACAGTTAAAAACTTCATGTGATAAAACGATTATCAATGAAAGATAACAAACAGATTATTTCAGAGTTCCCTATGTAAATATTCGCGGTCCAAACAGCAGCCTTGGTGTTCCATCTCTCAAACCTGTCAGCACCTCTTTCCCCACTGACCACAATCTTAATAACTGTGGAATTTGGGTTTTCAAAATTTGCGCTTGTGGCATATTTTTCTTGCTTTGGAATGATGTTCCGGCATTTCTGAGAAATAACGCAATGGTCTCGGAAACTGGTTTTGTAATTAAACGTACATTCACACTGACATCACATTTTGACCTTGATAAAATTTTGGAAATATAAAATTTTTGAAATTCCTGAAACAATTTTTTTCCTGTAGTTTATATTTTAGCCTAAAATTTTTTATTATGTAGGTTTATGTAATTTTTTTTACTCGAATTCTACTTTGCATTTCTGTGAAATTATGAAAATATAAGCTTGGAAATTCTTTTGTTTTCGCGGCCAGTATAATGACACACTGACACGTTGCATTTTGAAATCGAGTTGAATTTTAATTCCAGAATTAATTTTGCAGCTCCTGCTTCGCTCCTATTTCTATATAGTTAAATTCGGGTTTATATGTTCATCGTATTTGTCCTCAGTCACTGTATATCATATTCAGACATATGAATTTGAATGTTACTTTTACAATTATATTTCATAATTACATTACGATTTTTGTCCAACATTAATGATAAGAGTTTCTATTCCTGAATCAGTGTTCAGCCAGTTGCATTTCAGGTGGGTAGAGGAATTTCAAAACAACACCATTTCGCTTTGAAACACCTCAAGCTGTGTTTTCGAGATCCGACTGAAACAACATTCCTTTTTGTTGTCCCTCTTCCGTTATCGTGATGTTACGCGTTTTGCATTCTCACGCTGCTAGAATCATTAACAACTTTGATTATCAGTTCCACCAAATTCTTTCATCTTTATCATACTCGGCTTTGCCAAAATGTCGGCAAATCTCGGAAATTTAATGCATATTTTTACAATTTCCAGCTGTTTGAGTTTTGTTATTTAAGATCATTCATAACCTTAGGTGAGAAAAATGTAGGTTTTTGGCTTTGATTAATATTTCAAAAATCTTGGGTGCCTCTGTGTGTGATCCGAATAGTTGTAGAAACTCACAAGACAAAAGCATAGCTCTAGTAATCTAATTATGTTTGCACCATTATTGATTACAAGTAAACAACATTTTGATATAGCATGAAAGAGACTGGTGCGAGAAAAACTAAGGGATAAACAAGTGGAGTTATTGTTGTGACAAGAAAGGAGCCGTAAAGCCTAAAGGTTAGAAAATGTATATCATGTCCAAAATGAAAAGTCTTAGCAACACCCAGGATACAAGTGGGTAAAATTTCCATATTGGGGTGTACTATTGTTAAGTCATACAAACTAAACCTTACCCAGACCCTAGCTTCTATAGTAAAAAAATACGCGATGAAACTGCATGCATAAATAAGTACACCCCAGTACGGAAATTATCCCTACAAGTGTAATACCGCAATATTTCTGTGTTGTAATAGAAATGGCCTTGAAACATTTTTACTTTATACAGCAGAACTGCTTTGCTAATGTTCCCTCACAAAACGTCGATATTTCACAGGAAGTATTATTAAAACCTTTATTATTTGTGCTAGACTTTAAAAAACCTACAAAATTGTCGGCTTTCTTGCTTTCATTGAAGAAAGAAGTCATTTTTCATGAGTCAAATATAATGAGTCAATGAGTCATGAATCAAGTTGTGAGTCAATCAGCGGTTTTTCGTCTAAGGTTATAGCGTTAGTTAGGGCTTTAGTTAGGGGTTAGGGTTAAGGTTAGGGTTAGGGTTAGGGTTACCGGTGTTTTTTTCTCATGTTAAACATTTTAATTAATGACTCAATGACTCATTGACTCATTAAAACTTCTCCATCGAAGAATGATTGCAAGTGACACTCACCAAATCTATTTTGACAAGGATGAACGAAGACTTTATCACATTAAATCAGTAACTGGTTTATTGCTAATAAGTTGACTCGATCACATCAGTTATGACTTGATAATTATTCGCACAATACCAGAAATTCTAATAAGTTTTAAAGTTTGCCATAAAAAATCCTTATACCAATTTCGGACTCTTTAGAATGACTAAGGAAGTAACTAATATTAATAAACCCAGTGGTTATAGCTTTCGTATTGGAAAAAAAGAAACTAATTTGTTATAAGACACTATTGATCAATATATGTATTTTTAGTCTACTTTTTTTCTATAGAAACTTGTAATTATGGAAAAATTCATTAGAAAAAATGAAGTCAAGCCTCGAGTGGGATTCGAACCCAAGTCCATCGGTTTCAACTCAAAACCATGTGGCACTCATTCTCGCTAACGGACGCCGATGCAACGGGATTTTTAAAAAGTATTAAGATTAAAAACTCAAAAACTGACGTCTCACGAAAGCAGAAGTAATCGGTGCTGCTCTCAATTTTTTTAAAAACAACCTTGCGCCTATTTTTAACATCAAAATTTATTCCTAGGGCCGGCCTAGGCCTCCAAATATTATTCCAAAATAAGTTAAAAAATTAAAAAAACGCCCAGATAACTCTCTAAAAAAAGGTTTTCAAAGATTTTTTTTGTGTTTGCATTTGCATTAATTTTCATGCAAAATACAAAAGTAACTGGGAAATTTGTTGATTCTCTAGAAACATGTAAATTACTATGTATCTATAGTTTGCAATACATTATGTGTTGTTTATTTGTGTATAAGATTGCATGTCGTACAAGACAACTGAAGGGATTCATTTTTGGAGCAGGTTTTAGGCTGATTTTTGATTACAAACAATTACTTGAAAAAGATCTTGGCCATACAAGCTGATTTCTCTTTGATTGTTCGTTTGAGGAATTTTTTAAAATAATGTGGTCTATGAGGACATTTTTATAAATTGTTTGCTTGATGATATAAATGTGTGTAGCAAGCAATTGATTTTATTTTCCACACAAAATTAACGCTTTTTAAAGTGTTAAAGTAATAAGTGAAAACAAAAAACAGAACTAGAAAGGACAAGTTATGGAAGATTTAATAAAAAGCTTGAGTTCTTCGTTGTTTGAGTTCATGTCTTACGTTGATGAACTTCAAGGCCGTTACGTATTTGTGGATATACGAGAACCATAACATACTATTAGCGCTTCTTATCAGTTGAAACAAAACTTATGCCAATATTTTTCTTGAAACCCTAACTTCCTGAGAAATTTCTATTTTCAGACAGAAATTTTCCAGAACGGAAAAGCAAGCATGCAAAACAAAGTATCAACATTTTAGTCGGTGAAAGAAACGAGATGCCGCTTTCTTTTCCGTTCTTAACAACAATATTCTTTATTGAACATAAACAAATTAATTGCGAAACAAACGTTGACACATAAAGTAATGGGGTAACCATGCAAATATTGGCATTTTTTCCTGTTATGAGATTTGAGGATGACGCGTTATCTGCATTCCTTCAACTCGATGACAATAACACTGGATCCATAATACTTAGCAGATGTGTTGCAAGCTTGAAATCACCTCAAACAGTTGATGTTTATGTGGCATGAAAACAAGTTTAGTCGAGTTCTTATTTCTTTCATTGATATTATTTGTATTTTATAATTTGTTTTTTTTCTTTGTGGACATTTTGACGTTGCCAAGAGATTTGAGAGAAAGGGGCGGGGCGAAAGCCAAGGGCGAGGTATCGTTAAGTCTGGTCAATCACTTTTGAGTTGAAATTATTATTTTACTAGTAGTAGTTACGAACGGTAATAATTGCTGTCGAACTTTGTTGAAGGCAGTATATCAACTTGTTAATGGTGACACTTTTAAAGAGTTTTACTTCCTTCATACTTTTGTATTATTAGCATCAAGCGTTTATTTTAATTCTTAAAAGAGCAACCGAGTGTTCAGTTTTTGTATCCAAAATTCAAATCCGTAAGGAACTTACCATTTAACATTTTAAGAGAGGGGGCGAGTGTTTAAATATTCCAAAAACAAATTCTGCAATGGCTATTTTCTCTCTAAAAAATCTGTGCACCAATTTTACAAAATAAGGAGTAAAACGACTGTCTTTCATCATTCTCCAAGTAAAAAAAATTTTTGCAACATTT